>BLKR01015119.1:0-107814 GCA_011170035.1 Teleogryllus occipitalis | reverse complement strand
CAATTATATTTGAAAAGCAAATTTTCAACTTGGGCTGCTAGCGGATGTACAGTAGAACAGATATGGACAAACTTTAGGAACATAATTTTAGAATGCTTAGAAAAATTCGTGCCTACCAAGAAACTACGGTGTAATTCGGATCCGGTCTATTTCAACAAAGAAGTGAGGCGACTGAAAAGGAAGGTTAGGAAAGCGTATAGTAAACGTAATGTAAACAAGGAACAGAAAAATAATTTTCTACAATTATCTAAAGACTTACTAGAATTAAAGTTACATACCCAAGAAAATTACCTACAATCAATTCTAAACGATCGATTGAACTGTTGGCAAAATTTCTTCAAGTATGTGAGACATAAGAAAGGGAACAAAGAAAATATTCCAGCGATCTGTGGAGCTGACGGTTCGTTAATTACAAATGACAGTGAAAAGGCGGCTTGTTTAAATAGGCATTACGCGTCGGTTTTCAAGCCGAAGGATCAGATTTCAGTAAATAAATCAACACCCGTTATAGAAACCTTTAGAGTCGATGCAGGAATTATTAGAAAAAGGATCGCAAAAATTAGGAGAAATAAATCTGTAGGTCCTGACGGAATACCAGGAGAAATATTGAAATTGGGAGGGGAAGCCATGATTCCTTACCTTGCTCGGTTAATGGACGTCACTGTAAATAATAATACGATTCCTCAAAATTGGAAAGAGGCAATTGTAGTGCCGATTCACAAGGGCGGAGACAAAAGGATTGTTAATAATTACAGGCCTATAAGTTTGACATCAGTTGTATGCAAGCAGATGGAACACATGATTGCGGAATATATTAGACGAGTCTGGAATAAAACCGACTGGCTTTTTCAAAATCAACACGGTTTTCGTCCTAGCTATTCGTGCGACAGCCAGACTGTTTCTTTATGTCAGGACATAGCAGATTCATTAGACGAAGGGAGTAGGGTCGATGCAGTAATATTAGACTTTTCTAAAGCATTTGATCTGGTTCCACATGGCCTTTTAATTGAAAAGCTGTCAAAAACTGGATTAGATCATCGAATAATCTTGTGGATAAAAGAATTTCTTACGGGCCGAACTCAAGCAGTCAGAATAGGTGACAAACACTCATCGAAAGCCGATGTAACCTCTGGGGTCCCCCAGGGGAGTGTGTTAGGACCATTGCTATTCTTAGCGTTTATTAATGATATTGCAACAGGAATAAAATCGAAAGTTAGACTTTTCGCCGATGATTGCATAATATATAGGAGTATTGGCGCGTCTTCGGATGAAAATGTTTTACAGAACGATCTTAACTGTTTATGGAACTGGGCGTGCAGAAATAAGATGGAATTAAATCCGGAAAAGAGTAAATTCATTTGTTTTACCAAATCTCGTTCGATTGTACACTCGAATTACAAGTTAGGAACTAACGATATACCGCGTGTAAAAAACTGTAAGTACTTGGGTTTGGTCCTGCGTAGCGACTTGGGCTGGTCGGATCATATTAACAACACGGTCAAGAAATCATGGAGGGCGCTGCACTTTGTAATGCGCATTCTAAAAAACAGTAGTTTGAATGCCCGATCCTTGGCATATACTTCACTTGTTCGTCCTATTTTAGAGTACGGGGCGGCCTGCTGGGACCCGTACAGAAAAGGGCAAATCGAGGCGTTAGATAAAATTCAAAAACGGGCCGGGAAGTTTGTAAGTCATGGACGCGTTGATGGACGAGACGAATGGGAACCCTTATCTAAGAGACGGGAACGGGCGCGTTTATGCGTAATGTACAAGACATACAAAGGGGACTCAGCATGGACAGACCTCAGTAAAAGATTACAGAAACCTGATTATAAAAGTAGAGGAGACCATCCCTGGAAAATACGATGTAGAAAGCAAAGAACTGATGTAGGCAAGTTCTCCTTTGTGAATCGTACTATAGTAGATTGGAACAAACTACCTGCAAAAGCACTAGAGACTCTTCCTTCTAATGTAGTGAAATTTAAAAATATACTTAATTCTATGTAGGTCATCAATAATAATACTGGGACTTTTATCATTATTATTATTATTTATATTATTATTATTATTATTATTATTATTACTATTATTATTAGTTTCATTATTATAATCGTTAGTATTATTAATATGTAAAGGCACGTAATCTCATTGCCTTCACTTGGCTACAACTTGGGAATTGAAACGATGAATACAAGAAACATCAGGTAGGGATTTAAATATTTTCTTGATATTCTTGCGTGTGAGAACTCATTGATGAACTTAATGCTGAAATTAATGCTGGGAGGAAAATGCATTATAGGACAGGCACTACTTATAATAACAAATGATATGTATATGACCATGTGAAGATGTACGGTGTATATACATTACATAAGCCAGTAGCTTTAGTTAACTGCTTCAAAAGTAATTAAACGGAGAGAAATTGGGGTGACTTAAACAATAAGGTAGAAATCATTACAGAATAATCAGTGACATAACAAAAATTAAATAATCTAATAGAATGGCAGGCTATAGATTGTGAGAGATCGAAGGCAAAAAGTCGTTTAGAAATTGTACTAATAGACGTGTCTGAAACAAATTCTTTAGTTAAAGATTTAGAGGATAAAATTGCAAAAGCTTCAAATTAAGTAATTGGAGTATCAATGAAAATAAAAGTTGATGTCAAAAGTTGATCAAAAAAGGGGATAATTTGAGATAACATAGGAACGGAAGCTACAGAAGTAACGGATAGGAATGTCACTTATATTTGAGATTATGCAGAAGATACACGAACACGCTGGCAAAAGAATTGCTGCTCTGAAGAGCAGGGGAATAAACGGGTGCCGGTAATTATCGAGAAGAAAATGCTGTGTATATGATCAGAAGAGAGAACATGTTTAAATTATCTACGATGATGGGACCAAAGGGCGTGGCCTACTAGTGAAGGACCAAACAAAGAGGATCCTGGGAAGGATCGTGGTGGCGGATGCAACGTCGGTGACGGAAATGGTAGAAGGGAGCGGAATCAGATACAGTAGGTCTCGGAGCAAATGCGTGGGTTAGGGAGACGAGAATCTTTTAGGGGTTAGAGTACATTGGGGAGGGGAGTGCATTAGAACACCCTGTCCCGCTTTCCTCTTCCCCGACTCGGCACTCCCCACCCATACTTAACTATCCCCTCTTGCGCACCTCTCTCCTTCCAACCCCACAGTCCCGCCTTACCCCACTCTGCCCTGCCTCTCCAAGCTCCATCCCAAACTCCTCCTGCCAACCTCGTCTCTGCCCAACTCGCTCCTAACAGGAAAGGTGGCTCAGAGTGTTAGCTGACGTCACTGCAGTCCCTCTGACCGGGAGGTCCTAGTTTCGAGTTCCGACTGTGGCAGGATTATCGTCTCGAGCCTGCACCTAGATAGAGTTCTGTCGCTGTTTGGAGGAGAAATATAGTGGCCGGCTGCTCTGATTGGTAGTTTTACGTGATTTCTCCGATAAATACCAGGCGAATGTTGGCGAAGTACCCTAACAAACGAGCTACGGACCGCGCGCGATATTTCCTTCCCATTACTTGTTCACTCCTCAACCCTTACACACGCTTGCACGTATGTGCACTACACTACCACACATGTTGGGAGACTGGTCGGCAGCTTAGAGCTTGTCCCGGCTGGGGCAGCGACCTGCTGATGAAAGTAACCTGGGTTGCAGAAAACGTCGATAGCTGACGGTACCTCGACACCGGATCTCGCCATCGAGAGGGGCAAAGATCACTGTCACGTCCCAGGCAAATAATATGCACTACACTTACAGGAATAATGACCCTAGCCGTTGACGCCCCGGAATCATTAGTAATTAGTCACTTAAACCAATCTTAATCGCTCCTCCCCGTCTAACTCTAACCCACCTCCTCCTACATGTTCCCACCACGTCCTATTTCACTCCATCCCTCCGTGCCCCACCTCGCCCCGCCTCTCCGCGCTAGGTTCGGCACAGTTTCGTTCTTCTCCACCCCGCCGCTTCCTCGATCTATGTGTCCCCTCCCCCCACGTCCTCGTTCACTACGTCCCGCGGTACCCCTCCTCGTCCCGCTTCTCCCGTTTGATTCTGCACCGTTACGGCCTTCCCCGCCCCGCCCCGTCCCGTCCCGCCCCGCCCCGCCCCGTCCCGTCCCGCCCCGCCCCTCCCCGCCCCGCCCCGCCCCTCCCCGCCCCGCCCCGCCCCTCACCGCCCCTCGCCGCCCCTCACCGCTCCTCCCCTCCACACCGCCCCCTCACCGCCCCTCACCGCCCCTCACCGCCCCTCACCGCCCCTAACCGCCCCTAACCGCCCTCCCCCCCCTCACCGCTCCCCCCGCCCCGCCCCGCCCCGCCCCGCCCCGCCCCGCCCCGCCCCGCCCCGCCCCGCCCCGCCCTGCGTCTCGCGCGTCGGGTCCCGCTGCCCGCCCCTGGCCCTGCGCCCGGGGCGAATCCAATTAATGGGTCAGGGGCCAGCGGCGGAGCCCTTGCATGATTTATGTGCCGCCCGGCCTCATTAACTTTTTCTCCTCTCTGGCCTCGGTTTCCGCGTCCGTCCGTCCGTCCGTTCGGCCGCCGGTGGCACCGGTCACTGCCGCCGCCGCCGCCACCGCCACGGCCGTTTCGGAATGAAATTTTCTGATATCATCGCCCCACGGCGCGCCGCCCATATTCATTTTCGCCTAATTTCGATTCGGCTGAGGCGAAAGGTCGTGCGACCCGCGGTGTATTTCATTTTTTTTCTCTGGCCCCGAGGCGGACCGCAACGACACCGTTCATTTAACAGGAAATGTGCGAGGGAGGAGGCTGAAAACTGTTTTTGTTGTGAGGTCCGGTAAGAGAAAGAATCGCAGGTTGCAGCTTGTTTCACTAGAACGCTTCGCGTGCGAGATTTTTTTGCTATGTAGATTTTTGATAACACTGTTTATTACTACCTTCATCAATTTACCTGCAGTTTCAGTTTTTATATTTTGCTAACATTATGTAATAAGAGATAATTCCTTTAAAAATGCGAGGAAAAGGTTTAAAAGTGCTTTTTATTCCTTTTACGCGGCAATTTAATTTTACGTTGTCTCACTCTCAACTCTGTGGTCATGCAGAAGAGGTGTCGCCAGTAAAAGTATGCGTATTTTACATAGAACTCGTATTTTTAATAATTGATTATGTTGAATTGGTCGCACAAAATATAAAGATAGTTATCAGTTTTGTACATTAAAACCCTAAATAAATATTGTATTATCACTCATTAGAGTAAATTCATGTTCGTTATTAAGATTTTTAAAGCAACTAGTGTAGTTTTAGAATACAGTGATAGTAGTATCTATAAAATTACTGTTAACACCCGTTCTCAAACAGATGTGCTAATACTCTACGAGAAGTGGCTCCATTATTTCCTCATTATATTATTTACACTTTTTCCTTATAAACTCTGAAAGTGAAAACAAAGTAATGACTTTCATCGTTTGTTGAGATTGTGAAATTTCCGAAGAGTGATTTTTCTTTGTCGGTGCTATGCGTATGTTTCAGTGATTCTGTTCGGGTCGGTAGAGAATTCTCAGTTTCACTGTTAGCTATTCTCTTTTCCAGCGACTCCATCGTAGTTGTGTATCCTTCGCAAACCATTGGATATTCTCTTTACTCTCGTTGTGGCACATAACGCTCCATATGCTGTTGGCGCTTTTGATATTTTAAATAAAACTTTTCAGTGTTTTTTCAATATTTTAATATTGAATTATGTAAATAAAGAACTTAAACAAATACAGAAGAATAATCTTGTATAGAATAAAAATAATTCGAATATGATTGCTTTATTTCTATGAAAACATTTGCAATCATGTGCAAACACAATCATGTGTATCTAGGTGTCACTTTTTAATTAAAGGTATTGATTTATTAGTTCTTTTTTTCCTTCTTCCAAGGCCTTGAGGTCAAAGTCGAAATTGGAGTATGTACTTAGCAAGATAATAAAAATATTTATCTTAATTTGTACACATACACTTCTTTTGGGAGATACCGAAAAATCCCAAAATGTTACTTTCGAAAGCTTATTTGAACAAAATAAACAATTTTTCATTTGCATGAAAATCGGCTTTAAGTAGGAAAGCTACTATATCTATTTCATAAAATAAATCATATATATTCAGTTCTAATTTTTATTGCAGGCACATTATGAGGCAACAATCACAACGCTCGGCTCATGCAACAATAGTATGGGATACAAGAGCGGGTTGGCGAGGTCCAGGTAGACAGCGCAGATGGAGTGATGTATTTAAGAACGAGCTAGGAAACACGTGGTCAAGGGATGTGAACGACAGGCTCAAGTGAAAGGCATCTACCGAGGAGTTTATGACAAAGAGAAAAATAATGTAATTTGTGAGTTTCAAGGGCTTTATAGTTTGCTATTGTAAAATATTTAGTGTGAAGACTGGTTCGGTGTATAGGTCAAGAGAGAGACTTAGATAAGTGGAAGACTGACTGAAGTGTTTGAGGCAAATAGAAAAAAAATTCATTTGTGTAAAATTGTGTAATTAAGTGTAAATTCATATTATTTAATTTCATATTGCGTAATTTCCTTTTGTGTTGTTTCATTTCGTGTCATTTTGTGTGTAAACGCGTAAGCCAAATTTTCACCCAGCAGATGCAGGATGCAGCAGATGCATGCCTTTGCCGTTAAAGGGATTCATCAGGCTCAATAAATAAATATCGCCTAGCCCGGCACCGTCCCAGCCAGGACAAGCTCAAAGCTTCCGACTCGTCTCCCGATGTGTGTGGTAGTGTAGTGCATGGAAGTGTTTGGAAGTAAAGGGTGAGGTTAGGACGGAAAGGACGCAACGATCGCGGGCGGTCCGCGGCTCTTTAGTCAGGGTACTGTTCCGGTATTCCCCCGATATTGACTGGAGATGGAAAGCTACTGATCAGAGGAGCCGTCTACTAGATCGAATTTAGCTCGTGCAACGACTGAATTCGATGTAACTATGAAGATAGTGTAGATAATCTTCCACCGTCGGATCCTAGACCATCCCTGTTTGACACTGTAGAGTTAGCGGCTCTGAGCTACCTCAGAAGTTACTTTTATCTGAAAATCAACGGGAAAAAAATGAAGTGTAATATTTGAAGATAATATACCTTAATTACGTTCTGACTTGCTTAAAACGATTGTGGAGAGGAATACAAAACATTTAAGTTACCAAAGAATTTTACTCATTGAATTGTTATATACAAAGAATATACTAGAATATTATGTGGACCAGTCATGTATCGATTTTGTCTCGAACTCTCCTACCGTCAAGGGCTAGATTGTTAACGATTTCTACCCCTGTTGCAATTCATATTGGGAAATGAAAGATGGTTCACAGCAACTACAACGTAACATTTGCTTGTAAGCAAGATTCTGAAGGTTGGAACTCTTTGTAGAAAGCATCCGGAAGCTGTTCTGCCGCGTTGGTGCGTGGCCTCTAACTGATCGTCCTCGCCTCCATTCTTCCAAATCCTTCTTCATAATTGATTGACTCCGTCCTCATCGATGCCGTCTCTCGCCCACGCCCTCTCTGCTTCCAGTGAAGCCCCACCAAGCCAAACGCCTTAAGCGAATGACGGAGCAGTACCCCAACAAACGGGCCACGGACCGCGCGCGATCTTTCCTATCTCATCCTTGTCCTATCCTCACCCCTTACACACACATACACACACAGTTATACTAACATGCACTACACTACCACATATTTCGGGAGACCGGTCGGGAGCTTAGAGCTTGCCCCTGCTGGGGCGGTGTCTCGCTGGTAGGGGATACCTGGTTGAGGAAAACGCCGCTAGTCGACGTTAGGTCGGCACCGAATCTCATCATTTAGCGGGGGAAGATAATAGCCACTTCCCGATGAAAAGCATGCACTACACTTACGGGAGTAATTACATCGTTAGTTGACGCGTCCGGAATCACTAGCAATTATTTAATCATTCATTAGCCTTGATGGGCATCCACAATATGTATCAAGTGTCGTGGAAGGTCTCGAAATTAAGAGTGAAGTAAGCAAGGAGTACGGACCGCATTGCCACACACAATCTACAGGTGTCTCAGAATAAATGTTATAAGTTTCTAGGGAATGTAAAAAGGTGAAAATTATGACTCTTTGTGCAATTAATTTACAATGGGATATTTCATAAAACGAAGCGGCACATGACTTATTTGCCCATGAATATTAGGCAACTGCTTATGCATGACATGTCACCTCGCTTATACATGGCATGCTCGGCATGTCACCACCTGAAGCTTTAAGGTAGCTGTCTGTCCGAGAAAAAAAATTCTAAAATTTTGGGCCTAAATTACCTTGTACATATGATATCTTTAAGCTTTTTGAGATTAAATAATTAAATTTTTTCGTATTTGTTTGTAAATAATTGGCAACATTTTTTTTACTTTAAACATCGTAACTCCTCAAATTAATATACTTTGATAGTTCTTTTTTTAAATTAATGACAATTAAATATTCTAGTGAATGAACTAGAATGGTATAGGTACAGTGAAAACTAAAGCGTCAGGATGTGATTGTTTGAGAAAAATAATTGTTTATAAATTTATTCTAGACATTTCAGTTCATGAAACCGAAACTTTTAGTGACAGATTAACTATTTTAGTTCATTCACTAGAGCAAACTGTGGGTTACATGCTACAAAAAGAAATATATTATTATCTTTAATAGTTGATGATTTATGATGTTAGACATGCATGAATGTGCTGAAAATTTCCGATTCAGGAAAATGCATCTGAAGTTCACTCCCTGAGAACATGACAGTTGACATCCGCTTCGAAACAAATTCTCAAAAACTAAGAAACTTAGCAATAAACGATTTGAAGCATTTTAAAGAAAGTAAAATAGAGCTTACACTCAATAAAAATTGAAAAAAAAACACGAAATTTCACAATTTGGCGTCGTTCTCAGAGAGACTTATTTTATAGAATAAATATTATAAAATATTTTAATTTAACAATGTACGAAATATATTTATTTCATAACTTTACTACATATAAATAGTTATATAAGTATAATATCAATATAATAATTTAATACGAGAAACGTTTATCTGGTATTTTTTTGTTGATTACTTTGCTTTGTTTTGCGAGTTCAACCTATCGAAATTAATAGTCATTTCGTCGTCTAGAGCCAGCAAGCATGTAAGAACATTGTCAACGACACGGCAACAGCAGGTTTTTAAACTTGAGAGACCATTAAGACCCGATTTATACCGTTAGTTTTGACGAACAATTTCGAAGGTTGTACAATGTAGCGCACAATGTAGCTTCTTTTCTGGGATTCCGGAACTTCGTAGTGCGTTTGCTGTAATTCCGAAATCGTTCGTGAAAAGAAAGCGTGGAAGTCGGGTGAAAGTGCCCCTTCTGTAGGTTTATTCTCAGTCAGTTACCGACATGTATTGACGGGATTTCACTTGTTTACATTTATGTTATACTGCATAAAAGTATTGTAGGTTGTGTTGCAATCTTCAAAGTTGCTTCTACTGACACTCTTGATAAACATATATACTACAGAAATGAAGAGGGAATGAAAGATCAAAAACGTATTATTTGCTTCAAGTAGCATACTGCTTAAAAATAGTAAAAGAATAATGTTCCATACAAGTTTCATTCTGTGATAATAAACGGGAAGACTTCAAAGACTTGTCAATTTTACAATGTAATCCGAAATGAACTGAAACGGTGACACTTCTCTACCTACCCCTTCTGCCGATAATAGTGTTGTTCACGCCTGAATATGACAGACTCCATGGTCGCATAGATCACGAGAAGCTTGTAAGCAAGGCTGGCAAGTGGCAGCAATCCAGTGCAGAAGGCTTCCGGCGTAGTTTTCGTTCGCTTGCGATCGTCACCCACCAACTGATCACCCCCTCTCCGCGATTCCCCTCTGTGATGCAACGCCTCTCGCCCCCTCCCGCGGAAGCCATGTTCCGGTTCATTGGCTTCAGCTGCCGCGTTCATGTTTCACGGCTAATGCAGAGTTAAAATGCAAAAACAGTCGCGCGCAGCCGGAAAAAGCTGTTGTGTACACGGTGTCCCCCGGAAATGGGGCGCGAGCGCGCGAGTAAGGGTGATCAATTAGCACTCATATGGCGGCGGGCCAATGAATAATCCGACTAATCCGTAACTCGAACGGGCTCTGGTTCGGCGCCCCGAGATGCCGAGTATGTTGGCGAATGACGGGCGGGGAAGGTGAAGGGCAGGCGGTGCAGGCGAGCACGTGTAACGGGCAGACTGGTCAGAAAGTTGATAGACAAGCCAGAGGGAAAGTGGGCAAGTGAGTAAGCGGTTGAGTTGGTAGGCGAGTGGGCGAGAGAGTGGGCGGACGAGTGGGCGGACGAGTGGGCGGGCGAGTGGGCGGGCGAGCGGGCGGACGAGTGGGCGGGCGAGCGGGCGGCGGGCGAGTGGGCGGGCAGATGGGCGGGCGGAGTGGGCGGGCGAGTGAAAGGCGAGGCGAGTGGGCGGGCGAGTGGGCGGCGAGGGGCGAGTGGGCGGGCGAGTGGGCGGGCGAGTGGGCGGGCGAGTGGGCGGGCGAGTGGGCGGGCGAGTGGGCGGGCGAGTGGGCGGGCGAGTGGGCGGGCGAGTGGGCGGGCGAGTGGGCGGGCGAGTGGGCGGGCGAGTGGGCGGGCGAGTGGGCGGGCGAGTGGGCGGGCGAGTGGGCGGGCGAGTGGGCGGGCGAGTGGGCGGGCGAGTGGGCGGGCGAGCGGCGGGCGGGCGAGCGGGCGGGTGGGCGGGCGAGCGGCGGGCGAGCGGGCGGGCGAGCGGGCGGGCGAGCGGGCGGGCGAGCGGGCGGGCGAGCGGGCGGGCGAGCGGGCGGGCGAGCGGGCGGGCGAGCGGGCGGGCGAGCGAATGAGAAGGCTATGATGGTGAAGCAGGCGGGGAAGGTGCCTGTTGTGTCGCGCGGTTGAACGGGCAAACGGGTGGGGAGGACGGTCAGTTGAACGGCGGGAGGGGTAATAGCTGACCAAGATAGATCTCGAATAAGCGAGCAATGCGAATTTTCGGCTAACCGGTTAGTTAACGGACTGTGTGTTCCATTAGAGTGGAATAGTTACGAATTACGTGCTCCGAGCCGTCGTTACAGAAGCGAAATCATTCACGGGGGATAATATAGCGTGCTTTAACGGCATTGGCCGCCTGCTTGAGATCGTCGGTGTAAAACATACGGCGTTATAAAAACATTTTTATTCATTTTAATTATGATGCGAATGTTGATATTTTTTGTTTCTGGATTAATCCTAAATTTCCTTATAATAAATATTATGTTTCGATTTAACTGATTTTTGCACTGGCACTGTAATTTGTTAACAGATACCTAAAGATTATTTACATTCATACGTCACTTAATGTTAAAGAGAACAAAACTCACTTGTATCATTTCTTTGTGCATGATATATAATGCATTAAAGACCGCATTGTGTGGAAAGCAAACTAAGGAAAGACACCGCAAAAGAAAATTAGAAACTATTTTTATTACTATTATTATTATTTTATTAATATTTTATTTTAAAAAAAGCTAGAACAGCATTTGCTAAACACACATTTTTAACAAACATTTTTCTAATGAGATCTAGGTGTTATTTGGACTATATTTTTAATAGTAATAGTTTTTGTTGCGTCAACATCTTACTTCATTAGTTCCAAACGTGAAGTGCTTGTTGTCAATTAAGACGGAGTTTCTCTTAGCTGGAATATGAAATCCGGCGTCAATATACACAACCACGCACCACCTCAGTCGAACAATCTCTGACCTCCTGGCTGGTCTCCCGTCATGTGTGGATGTGCAAGTGAGTGGAAGAACAATGTGTGTAAGAAGAGACCACAAGGCAATGATAACGAAAGAATGAATGTGCGCAGTCTGTGGCTGTAAATTAATAATACGTTGTGATTATGAAATGTCAAATAGGAATCTTAATATTACTTGAAATCACCGGAAAAAAACAAACAACTTGATTATCTGAAGGAAAGAAGATAAGTCTCTGTAATTACTTCTACCATAATCAAACTTTCATGTAAACATTTTTAACTTGTGTACTTATGCATTTCACCAACATGTGATAAGATTCCCAGACTGCATTGTTGATTCCCAGAGATGATCATAAAGAGAATATTAGTGGATTTCATATGAACACACACTCCTTTGTGGCAGAGAATAATCGTCTTAAGGAAAGTTGCACCGCGTAATAGTTGAATGGATGAAGTCAAATCCTTATTAAATCCACTTCAAAAGAATATTATGTGTCAAGCATAAAACGATATGCTGTGATTGGAATCTACTTCCTGTACACTTTTGTTTAATTTCATTTCAGTATTTATCTTCACGAATAAATTATTCAATGAATATTCCTTCGTGAATAATCGTTTCTGGTAGGGAGAAACATTTAAAAGTAAATATTTGTATATGTTTGAAGAAAAGGAGAAATGAAACTGTTTATTATATAAACGTGGGAAAAAAATTAATAAAACGAATTTACCTTCTCATTTGATTATTCACTCGTGTATATAAACCTTCAAGATAAGTTTCTTCTAGTAATAAACCAATAATTCAGGGACTTTTGGAATCAGTTTTTTTATTCAATTTTTTTCAGTTCTGTATGCATTTTTGATTAAGTCAAACACGAACTGGTATAGCAAATTTTGACATTTAATTTTATTTATTTTCGAAAAAAACTATAACGGACGTATGAGGGATTTAAAATAAACTTGTCAATTATATCTCAGGTCTTCTTTATCTAACAACAATTTTTCGCGTCGGAGGGCAGGAATATAGTGGCGAATGTAAAAATAAATATATTCATATTGCTAGATCACAGAGTAGAATTAGCACCTGATGCAAAACTATTAAAAAGTTAATTAATAAGCATAAAACCATCAACACTATCTAACATTCTTCTCGAACTACAGCTTTAAACCCAATTTGGCAGGTGGAATCAACGACTGAATGAACAATAACAAAAAGTAGAGCAGAGAATAAAATAAACCTTCTCGGCGTGAGAGAGAATATTGGATTCCTGCCCCTCGTGCCTCTTCTACCGTGAATGAGACGAGCATGTCGTCTTTGTCATGACTGGCCCGCGCACGTGGAGTCACCGATCAATGCTCACGGGCGCGCAACTGACTAATTAAAACACACGGCGGGCGGGCCAGCGAGAGGGCGCGGCGGGCAGAGGTGTATGTGCTGGGGAGGGGGAGAGTTTGGGAAGTGGGCGGTCGGGCTGGCGGGTTCAAAGGTCAACGGATGGACAATGAAGAAGGGAAGGGAAAGGGATGGATAGCGGAGGGCAGGCGGAGCGGGGAGGGGGCAAGATGAGACGGGGTAGGGCGAGGGGAGGAGGGGCGAGATGGAGCTAGGCGGAACAAAGTGGGGCGTGGAAGGACGAGGTGGGACGGGGAAGTGTGAGGTGAGGCGAGGAGGGGCGAAGTGGGACGGGGTGGGGCGAGGCGACGTGAGGTGAGGTGAGGCGGGGCGAGATGAGACGAAGTGATGCGACGTGGGGCAACGTAAGGTGACGTGGGGTGACGTGGGGGTGACGTGGGGGTGACGTGGGGTGACGTGGGGTGACGTGAGGTGACGTGAGGTGACTTGTGGCGACGTGAGGTGAAGTAGTGCGAAATGAGGCGACGTGGGGCGACGTGGGGCGATGTGGGGCGACGTGGGGCGACATGGGGCGACGTGGGGGCGACGTGGGGCGACGTGGGGCGACGCGGGGCGACGCGGGGCGACGTGGGGCTACGCGGGGCTACGCGGGGCGACGTGGGACGACGTGGGACGACGTGGGACGACGTGGGGCGACGTGGGACGACGTGGGGCGACGTGGGGCGACGTAGACCGGGATGGGGGGAAAAGCGGCCAGATGGGACGGGGTAGTGTGAAGTGAGGCAAGGTGGAGCGAGGTAAGGTGAGGCAGGGCGACGAGGGACGAAGGAGAGGAGGTGGGTCGAGATAATGCAATTGACTGACTATTTTGGGTGTCCGAGCGCACCAACCGCCCTGTCATTAGTTCCGTAGGTGTAGTGCATGACGTATACCGGGAATTGACCGTGACCGTCCCCCGCTGGATGGTGAGATCCCGTGCCAACCTGACTGCGGTTTTCCGAGTTCCTCCTCCAGGCATCTTCGCCAGCGAGGTGCCGCCTCTGCCAGCACAAACTCTAAGCTCTGATTGCGCTTCAGACATATTTGTTGCGTAGAGCAAGGAAGCATAAGTGTGTGTCAGTAAGAAGAGAATGTGGGTGAAAGTAGAGGAAGGAAAGATCACGCGCGGTGAGTCGCCCGTTTTTACGATATT
This sequence comes from Teleogryllus occipitalis, assembly GCA_011170035.1. Lineage (NCBI taxonomy): Eukaryota > Metazoa > Arthropoda > Insecta > Orthoptera > Gryllidae > Teleogryllus > Teleogryllus occipitalis. The sequence goes on along the minus strand of BLKR01015119.1, from coordinate 93,514 downwards.
GCTCCAGCATTCGCCTGGTGTTGATCGAAAAGAAAACACGGAGAACTACCGACCAGATCAGCCGGCAGGCTCCTCCAGGTTGTAAACGCTCTCTCGTGTTTACAAGCTACAATATTTGCAACTTAACTTCTTGTTACTGTGGAGCGCTGTACCTATCATAAAGAGTACTCGCATCGGCCGATACAAGGCGCAGATAATTTTCACCGCTTCAGAAATGTTCGCTCCAACGCAACGTCCAATCACAAATTTCTTCCACAAGCTCTAGCAAATTACGATGAAGAAACGAATTCTCGTCCATTTTACCTGTGACCTGCGAGGAGAAAGGTTGTACTGGAAGATTACCGACTGCGGAAGAAAGCGATGGATAATGTCTTCTGAAAAGCTCATTAGAGATAATGAATTTACACTTGAATTACTTATTATAGCATATACTTATTATAAATGAAATACAAGATTTTCATACTAATGTGTGTCAAGAATAATCATGAACTTCCGTAGCTCGTGTACTATTTAATTTCAAATGAATTACTGTGCGCTATAGTAACTTGGGGTGAATTCGCGACTAACAAGTAACGTTTTTCCCCACAGCTTTTTTTCCTTCTACTTTTCCTCTATTTTATTCATATTCAAATTTTGGACTACTTAACTCTGACGCAAGAGCTCTAATTTTCGTTCTGAAAAACGAAATACACGACGCAACCACAAAGCCACGCAAGGCCGAGTTCTTGCAAGATCGAGTTCTTTTCTGCGGCGCAATGATGACTCGGCAGGACACCTCGAGCGCCTGACCCTGGCAGCGGGTAACGTCTATATTTCACAAGATTGCGTGCAGGTTTATAACAACCAGTGGCATCGTGAGTTGTAACGTTCTGCTGTGAACTGCACTGTCGTTTTTTCCAATTTGCGTATTTGGCGCAATTTAGCTAGATGCTACATTTGCAAGCAAAGTTATTTGCAAGCAAACAGAATTTTAGTTACTTGAGGTGGCGTACATGCCAAGTCATTACGGTAGAAAATGTAATTCATTCAACGACTGTCGTAACTGAAAACAGGTGATTTAACATTTTAAATTTATTGTAGAATGCTATATAATTCTTAGGAAATAACGAATTTCTAATAATGGACATAAATCCTTATATTTCCCGGCCAGAGTCACTGCAGTGGCAACAGTTCTTGCTGGCAGATGGGCGGGTAGACGGGTGGGTAGACATGGGGGGGGGCAGAAGGCGGGCGAGCAGACAGGTGGGCGGTAAGACGGGTGGGTGGGCAGACGGGTGGGCGGTAAGACGGGTGGGTGGGCAGACGGGTGGGCGGGCAGACGGGCAGGCAGAAGGGTGGGTTGGGAGACGGGCGGCGGGCAGACAGGTGTGCGGGCAGTACGGTGGGCGGGAGGGCGGGCGGGCGGGCGATCGAGCAGGCGGGCGGGCGGGCGGTTGAGCAGATGGGTGGGCGGGCAGAAGGCGGGCGAGCAGGCAGACGGGCGGGTAGACATGCGGGGGGGCAGAAGGCGTGCGAGCAGACAGGTGGGCGGTAAGACGGGTGAGTGGGCAGACGGGTGGGCGGTAAGACGGGTGGGTGGGCAGACGGGTGGGCGGGCAGATGGACAGGCAGAAGGGTGGGTTGGGAGACGGGCGGCGGGCAGACAGGTGTGCGGGCAGTACGGTGGGCGGGAGGGCGGGCGGGCGGGTGATCGAGCAGGCGGGCGAGCGAGCGGTTGAGCAGATGGGTGGGCGGGCAGAAGGCGGGCGAGCAGGCAGACGGGCGGGTAGACGGGCAGGCAGAAGAGTGGACAGGCGGGTGGGCAGGCAGCAGTGCGGTCAGAAGTGTGGGCGGGCAGAAGAGTGGGCAGGCAGACGGGCGAGTAGAAGGCGCGGGCAGACGGGCGGACAGTCGGGTGGGCGGGCAGGCGGGTCGACGGGTGGGCGGGCGGGCAGGCAGACGGGTGATCGGACAAGCGGGCGTGCCCTGATCTGCCGGGCGAACAGCAGACGCTTCGCCGCGGCAGCGAGCCAGTGGCCAGAGCGCGGGCGGGCTGGTCGGGTCGCTGACGTGCGGCCGGCGCCGGGCAGGTCAGACGCGGACACGGACATCGCCCACGCGCTGCGGTCGGAGGCGCCGGCGAACAAGCGAGGAGCGGCGCGCGCAGCGGGGCATGCGACACCTACGGCCTGAGCGCCTGTCGCGGCGGACGCGGATGCGCGGCGACGGAGAGCGCTCTGATGCGGACTGGAAGCAAGTGCTGGGGCTGTGTGCCGCCGACGGTTGCTTGTGGGCCGTGTTCAGATCTACTGTTCGCTCAGCTCACCCGTAATCGATTGCGACGTCACCTCTGAAAGCGAACGGTAAACCAAACGGGGTCGAAATGCGAACAGTAAACTAAACGGGACTAATCTGTACACTGTACACTTGGTTATTCAGTGAATGCATTTCCTCCACTCTGGGCATAGGAAAAGGACACATGAAGATATAAAAAACTAAGAGTGAAAAGAGTTTGCTGAAAATTGAAGTGGCTGCTCCTTCTCAACATTCTTCTACGCTTCTTCATTCGCGTACGGTCTTACGCGTTTTTCTAGATTCCTTCATCAGTCCGGGTTTCAGCAGTGTCTCCAATGTTTATTAAAGAGGATCACTCTAAACCTACCTATGAGAATTACGAAGGAGATGTGCACATAGAGCAAATTTAAATCAGCTTAATTTGTTCTGATAGTGCGTATGGCTAAATTTCGTTCATGAACGCTACAACAGCACATTTTTTCTCGTATTTATTCTAAGTTTCGCAATTTTTGAAATTTGAGTTCAACGAACATGAGTTATGCGTCAATTTTAAGCTTTTTTTGCTCTATCCATGGAGGAAAATTAAAAAATATTAACGGAAAAATGTTTTTTTATAAATTGCAATACTTTTTAAACAGAAATTGCGCGGTAAATACTTGTTTAAAAAGAGTGTGCATTACCTGTTTTAAAGATCAAAATATTTAAAAAACATAATTTAAGACGTAAATCTCTTTCTCCAATTTTGTAATTTCACAATGTCAAAACTTTCCAATTTTCGAAAATATAGGAAGTTTGCTGAAAATAGGATCAGCTTCATTCTTTGAACTCTCCTTTCTACATACAAGGGCTCCTTTTAAAAATTGGAGCTGTGTTTGAAAAAGAATTGTTAAAAAATTTTTGTATTTCATACAAAGTTCCGCGAAAACTATTCATATTTTCCAAAGTTGTACATGACGTTATTTCAATATTTGGTTTTGAAGAATTTATTTTATTAAGAAAAAATCTCTATCTTCAATATTGTAATTGTTGAAAGAAGCCGATTTTAAAATAAAAACGTAGAAACAGGATAAAACGGAAAAATGATAGGAGTTAGGTGTTTGGAAATTGATGAATGTGCTTTGCAATTGCATAAAGGAACTGACGAGTTCCGTTAACGTGCAGTGTCAAGTCATCTTATTGATGAGTATGACATATCTTGAAGATCTGACATTCATCGATATGTCGTCACGTATTATGTAAATTATTCTTAAATTATGTGCAATTCATATTGGAGGAGGAATTAGAAGTAGTTGGAGGAGAGAGTCGCATGTGACTTTGTTCTCTGATTGTGGACCATTCAAACTCCCACTTAGTATCGATGAATATCGAAATTAATGGATGAGCTATGCGAAGTCAGACATGCGTATACAGGGAGTGGGAGGACTAGCAGAAACGGGTGGCAAAGCAAGCACTGATATTGCAATACGAGGAGAGACGAGACTAAAAGTACAGGCGGGTAAAGCCGAACAAACTTGCGTCGCTATCAGGTCGTGTACGAAGAGCTTCATACATTAAAAATAATCCTTCTAGTGTTTTGACAGCTTGCAAATTTTAGATAAAAAATACTCAATAATGGGAGGAAATCGATTGGGCAAACTTAAAAGGAATATCTTCAGTTGAAATTGGAAAGGTAATTTCCCTCTTTGTTCGTCGTACATTGAAACATGCAATTAATTAGAGATTAGTGATGGCTGGACGATGTCAGATGAGGGCTGCCAAGCAAGGAATCCATAAGCAGGTTGGGTGGGGCGGGATAGGATATGAGGAGGGGCGATAAGAGTAGGGGGAGGAGAGGAGGGGGAGGGGCGATTCGAGGACTAGAGGGGTGAAAAAAATGAGGTGGAGAGCGTGAGGCGACAAAGGAGGAAGGCGACAAGAAAAACATAACTTGGGCTTTATGAGAGGAGGGAGAGAAAGTGCACGTATGGTTTGGGGCGTACGAAGTGGGACATGTTAGGAACGACATTTGGCGAGCAGGCACCGACAGGTTAGTAGGTGGCGTGGATTGAGAATTGGAAATGGAAGGGTATGTACGAGCTGGAATGTGAGAAGTGAGAAAGCAGTATCGATCAAGTCCTTAGACAAATAATTGACGATTGATGGAGGGAAGCCTATAAATTGATCGACAGGTTGTCGGTTGATGGATTGGATATGAAACGAGAGGTGAGGTAGGGCAGCTCATGGTCGATGCCGAGAGGTTACCAGCTAGGATGATTTGATAAGTGGAGAAAAGTAAAAAATACATAGTAGGAGCTGACACAATACGCAGAGAGGAAGAAATGGAGAGAGGGCCGATTAGCTGAGGAAATGTGAAAAGTGGAGAGGGAACAAAATATGTAGAAATGCTAGTTTGGGTCGCGACGTGGCGGAGTCGGCCTGGCGTGTTGTGGCGTGCTGTGACGTGGTGTGCGACGTTGCAAGGCGTCGTGGAGTTAGGCGAGGAGAGAAGTGAAAGTGCGAGGAGGGAAGTGGCGGTGCTGAGTGTGGAGGGGTATGGCGTGGGAGTCGTTGCGAGGCGTGGTGTGGCGGGGAGTGGCGTGGTGGGGTGCGGCGTGGAGGGGAGTGAAAGGGCGTGGCGAGAAGGGGCGTGTCGAGTTGGGGTGTGGAGACGAATGGAAGGACGTGGTGTGGCGAGGAGTGGCGTTGCGGAGCATGGTGAGGTGGGGCGTGGAGGGGAGTGGACAGACGTAGTGTGGCGGTGAGTGTCATTGCGAAATGTGACGAGGAGTAGCTTGGCGGGGTGGGGCATGGAGGAGAGTGGAAGGGCGTGACGGGGAGTGGCGCTGCAGAGAATGGCGAGGAGTGGTTTGGCGGGGTTAGGGGATGGAGGGAGTGGCGTGGTGGGGAGGGGCGGTGCTGAGTGTAGTGAGGTGTGGCGAGGCGTGTCGTTGCGAGGCGTGGAGAGGCGGGTAGTGGCACTGCGGCGTGTGTCGAGGAGTGGCGTTGCGAGGTGAGGCGTGGCAGGGAGTGGGAAGACGTGCCGTGGCGGGGAGTGGCGTTGCAAAGTGTGTTGAGGAGAGGCGAGGCGGGGTGGGAGGTGGAGCGGCGTCGCAAGGGCTCCCGTGGCTGGGATTGGTGTTGCGGAATATGGCGAGGTGTGGCTTGGCGCTGTGGGGCGTGGAGGGAGTGGCGTGTCGTGGCGTGGCGGAGAGGGGCAGTGCTGAGTGTGGCGTGGCGTGTCGTTGCGAGGCGTGGAGAGGCGCGTAGTGGCGTTGCGGAATGTGTCGAAGAGTGGCGTGCCGAAGTCGGGCGTGGAGAGGAATGGAAGGGCGTGGTGTGGCGAGGAGTGGCGTTGCGGAGCATGGTGAGGTGGGGCGTGGAGGGGAGTGGACAGACGTAGTGTGGCGGTGAGTGTCATTGCGAAATGTGACGAGGAGTAGCTTGGCGGGGTGGGGCATGGAGGAGAGTGGAAGGGCGTGACGGGGAGTGGCGTTGCAGAGAATGGCGAGCAGTGGTTTGGCGGGGTTGGGGCTTGGAGGGAGTGGCGTGGCGGTGATGGGCGGTGCTGAGTGTGCCGAGGTGTGGCGTGGCATGTCGGTGCGAGGCGTGGAGAAGCAGGTAGTGGCGTTACGGTGTGTGTCGAGGAGTGGCGTGGCGAGGTAAGGCGTGTTGGGAAGTAGCGTTGCGGATGAGTGTGTCGAGGCGTGTCGTGGCGGGGTGCGGCGTGGAGGGAGTTGCGGGGCGGGGAGAGGCAATACTGAGTGTGGCGGGGTGTGGCCAGGAGATGCGGTGCTGAATGTTGCGGGGTGCGTGGCGTGTCATTGCGAGGCGTGGAGAGGCGGGCAGTGGCGTTGCGGAGAGTACCGAGGAGTGGTGTGGCGGGGAGTAGCGAGGCGTAGTGTCTCGAGGAGTGGCGAGGCGTGAAGGTGCATGGAGCGGAGTGGAAGGGCGTGGCGGAGTGGCGGCGCGGAGGGGCTGGCGGGGCGTGGGACAGGGCGGAGCGCGTGCTGTATGCTTGCTCTGCGTCTACGCCGTGCCGCCCGCTTGCAGGTTATTCATCAGCCAGGTCCACCCACTCATGTCGCGGGCGCCGCGCCGCTCTCGCGCTGCATTATTCGCAGGCAGCGCCGGCGGGGGATCGGCGCTTCCCCGATACGCGCTTGTCTTGCTCCCAAAGACCGGTTGACGCCGTCGCTTTCAATTGGACTCGACAAACTATCGGAACTGATGCCATTGTAGTACTGCTCTGTCACTTAGAAACCATATAGTATTACTCTCTATTTTGACTTAATTGAAGGCGTCAGTCGGATTTCTTGTTTCTTCATTTGACTTCCTTGTTCCGGGCTCGAATTTATTGCTACTAGTATTGTCCTAATAACATAATGTATCTTAATAATTCTCGAATGATAATGTCTGCATAATTTACTCCTTTGATTCATCCCCAAGTTCCATTCAAAAACCCTTTGAATATGTTTTCTGTAAATAGGACAAAGTAGAGTCATTATATACAATTAAATTGTTTTGTATACAAACTTTCACAGTGAAAGTAACTCGACTAACTAATTACCGAGCTTTGCAGACATTTCTTTTACAACTATTCCCTCCTCTTTTTCCCTCTCCCCTCCTCTCTCTCTCTCTCTCTCTCTCTCTCTCTCTCTCTCTCTCTCTCTCTCTCTCTCTCCCATTCCAGTTGCGCACCCAGTTCCACCTGACCAGACCGACCGCTCCCCTCGTTCTACTCGTCCAGACCACTCCACTTCCTGCATCAATAAAACGGACGTGGCTTATGCTAACAAATTTTTGCGGAAAGAGCAGTACATGAATATCACAGTGATTTCCTAATCGTATTGTGTCGTTTAAAAGAGAATTTGTAAACTCCTTCAGTGAGTTGCGTGTACGTTATCCGAACGCCGTCATGAATGTTCATACTCCGTTGGACGTTGGAATGAGCGCTGTGAAATGCACAAACAAATATAATAACAATAATGTGCCTTATTAACCGATCCGGGTTGCCGAGATCGCTAAGGCCATGGTGGTCTTGGACCGAAGGGTTCGAGACCCGCTTCGGGCATGGTTGTGTTTGCGTGTGTCTCTGTGTTTATGATTGTCTATTTCATCCTTCACTATCGTTAACATTTCACCACATCCTCAGGGCTAACAAACGTGGGTGTAAAAGCGCATTCAGTATGAAAATGCTGATTTCCTCCTATATAAGTCACGTGCACCTACTCTCAAGAAAATATAACAGCCCCGGTGGGTTGCACGTTCGTGTGGTCCCGACATTGCCTCTTAGCGACCCCAAATACACCTAATTACTCGGTGATTGATAGTGATTTCTGTCGCGTCAACTGCTAAAGTAATTAGTACTGAAAGTATGTGTGTATGTCTTTCCTCGAGAGATGGTGGAGATCTTCCCCGTTGGATGATGATATCCGGCGCCCACCTACTGGCCGGCTAGCGGGATTTTTCCCAACAAGGTATCTCCCACCATCAAGGCACCACCCCAGCCGAGACTAGCTCTAAGCTCCCGACCCGTCTCCAGGTATGTGTGGCATAATAGAGCATGTAAGTGTAACTATTCAGCTAGTGTCAAACATTCTGTCACCGTCGGGACTCGAACCTGGGTCCTTTCGTCAGAGACTCTGTAGGACATGATCTGATGTCTTGAGTCACCCATCTTGGTAATTACTCGTTGATATGACATTCAAATCCTGAAAATGAATTACCGTTTCCATCGTAGTATCGATATTTCGAGGCGGCGGCGATGGTGTGACGATTAGCGTATCGGGCTGTTATACCCAAGTTCGTGGGTTCAAACCCGGTCGAAGCCGTCGATTTTTAGGGGTGAAAAAATCCTTCGTACGCCTTCCTTCGGAGGGGAAGTAAAGCCGGCTGTTCCATGTTAGTGTAAAAGATCCTCAAGCCTAAATGAAGTCGCTTAGCCAAGTTAAAATTGCCTGTTTCGTCACCTTTCTCCCCTAGTAGGTGAAAGGAGCGTAACGAAATTTGCGTGAACAGACGGAAGAGCAGGCCTCATGTCCTGAGTCTCGCCACGTAAAATAATTCATTCAATCATTCATTCATTTCGCCACTTGGCAACAGGTTGTGCAATTGACGATCTAACCTCCTCTACCGAAACTCAATAAAAGCGCCAATTTTTGATCTTGTGTGGTGGCATTCGGCTACGCGGTTTATTCTGAATTCATCCCGCACTGCGACACAGCGCTGCTTTTCTCTGCCGCACCCTCGTCGCGCATCCTCGGTCTGTTGTACTACATAAATCTTTTTCCCTCCGGATTTAGGGGGATGTAACAATTGGCGAGGCCAGTTCAATTATCGCCGTTGGTTAGATGCAGCTTTGTGGAATTCAATTGCTGACACATTTTTAGAGCTCTAGTCGAGTTGTCGCTCTTTCCCGCAAGACTGGTAGAAATTACGACCTTTGATTATTAATATCATAATAAAATAATGTTGTAGAATGATTTTATAAGTCTAGGAACCACAGCAGTAGCAGCATTTCCATTCACGTGGAATCTGTTTACGTAGATGAGAAAGAAAAATCCGGGCTCCTGAATAGATTTGTGATGAAGTACTGAATTCTTTTTGACGACTACATTTCTAAGAGGCACCTGGTACGAGATGCCTTACCCTCCATGTCGAAAGATATATTATATTTGGATGGAGGAGGATTGTATTTTTGTTTGGTGATGTACCAGATACCGTGTATAGAAGTGGGAAAATGACTCTGTTACTGATTCAGAACCAATGGGAAATTGATTGTAAGAATTCATATAAAACGACTAATCAGAGTGAGCTTGTGTTCCCATCTATGTAGCTACTTCAGTAACTTTACCACCGCCGCACAGTGTGTAATTTTGGCAATCTAGGTGGACTTAATTCAGAAACTACAAAAGTATGGATTGTTTACTGTTCTAGCTAACATATAATGAAAATAAATGATAATTCTCATACATGGAACAAATTTTGTTAAAATATTTTGACTACAACTATTTTTTTGCAATAATAAAAAATCGCGCATTTCACGACTTGACACAGAAAAACGTCAATAAAACTTAAAATAATGTATATACAGTAAATAAATGTAACTAATTATTTTCAATATTAATTTTTAATATTTCAAGAAGAAAATAAAAATATAGATCAGCCACTATGGAAACAAATTAAAGAACTAGAGCAAAAGAGAATTATTATATGCTAGTACTATGTTCAGCCGCCATCCGATGAATCCTCGGATGAGGTGATGCCATGCACTTCTTCAGGGTCTTGTTGATCAATGTCTAGCAAATTAACAATTTCTTGATTGTATTTCTTCTTATTTGGTTTTGGAGATCCCTGTAGCAATGTATGGATCCGGTGTAATAAGAAGCCTGTTCATGAGATCAGTGTTTGTGTCTTTTCTTGATGTTTTCCTTGTAAATAGTTCCCTGAACTTCATGTTCTCTTTATTTCTTGCTTCCAGAGCTTCTTCAGATAGGTGTCCAATAGGTAGAATGCAACTATCAACTATGTCGCTTCCGTGGAAGAGAATCTTATGTAGAGTTACAGGCATGCGATACCACTGGTAATGTTAGAGATATACGTCTCGTGTGTCATAAATACATTTTTGAGAAGTATTGAAGTTTATTTTTCACCACTGTTTAGGCATTCCAATATGATCCCAAAACGTTTTATTATGTCCAGATTCATTCCAGTTATTTCCGAAGATATCTCGGGATTTCTGAAGAACTTTCGGGCAGTATTTCCACCATTAGTATTGCCACATTGTGGTTTAGGCATATCGACCAACAGTCCTAACTCCTGCCGAAATTTATCTTGGATTTTTTTCTTTCTCCGAGCTACTTTTTCTTTATTTTCAGTTCCTCTTACATGACTTGTTTGAATTTCCCGACGATACGAAATGTGCAGGAGACATTCAAATAGCCTTATCCAGGAATGAAGAGGAGATATTCCGAAGCAGAGATATTCTTTCTTAACTTTTTTTGTGCGTAGAGCTTCAAAATTGTTCATTTCAGTCGGTTTTGCTCCGCACAAGTAGCAAGTCTGTGTGGAAGAATACGATGAAACGGCATATCAGAATTTGCCATCCACCATGCAAAAAATCATTCTTGGTGTAATGGAAATTTCTGAATGGAGAAATTGTATAGTAGTGGGAGTTAATAACCCTATCTGTTGTTCTACTTTGCTTACTTCAGTGTTAGTTACACTTGACGTTTCTTTTGCAAAAATAAATTTTATAGGGCGACAATACTTAGTTGAAGACGGTGTGGAAGTTTTCCAAATTACATTTTCGCCACCAACAGTCTGCATTTGTATTGGCACCATAGACACACTAAACAATTTTTCATCTGTGTAATTTTCTTCACTGAACTTTCGTCTGTATTTGTTTTGCTCTGAACCATCGCAACCCCATTTTAAAATAATTTCAAAAATAGCATTAGATTGTATTTGAAATTTATCTCTGATATCTTGGATTTCGCACAAACGACGAATTGTATGGTCAATAACTGACTGTAGAGGTATCTCAGCCGATATTTTTGTCACTTTCACTCCTCCTGGATAGCACATGACTTTTGCTTTCTTAACTCTATAATACGGTGAATATAATTTACAATTTTTTTCGGCTTACTCTCGTATTCGTAAATATTGCCGAGTAGACAAAATCGTATTGACCATTAGAGCGAGTGCTTGTTCTGGAGAGAGTAAAGATGGTTCCTGATGCAACGATCTTCGAACTTTCTTAAATTTTGTGCCTCTATTAGGAAAAGCAAGTACAAGTTCCTTCACTATGTTCGAAGAATCTCTTTTTCCTTCATTCCTTAATTTTATTCCTGTTGCTGTTCCCAATTCTTCTGTGGACAAACATAAGAGCTGTTTTACTCTCCGTCGTTTAGCTCTAGGGCCACACGAACTAAATGGCTTAACTGGACGGCCAACGCCTCTAGTAGTATCATCTAATTATGATGTACTTGGATCAATAGTCGATAAATTTATTGAAAATTTGATGTCTTCCTGCAGCCACGATGAGTAATTTTCTACAAAACGCTGTTTATGCCTCGCACATTTTTTCCATTTTCTGAGATAAACTGACAAAAAATTTGAATTTGAATTTTTATGGGCATGATTGAGGTGTCGGTAATAGTTTCCTCACCTAATTCGTGTAAAACATACGATAGCATGGCGTCATACCTTGCTTCCGTGGAGCTTTCAAACAATACATGAAATAGCGTCCTCTGTGAAATCAAGCGCTCCACTGCGAAAAAAAATTAAAAACTCGTGAGTGCGCAGGTATGCGCAGCTGATCTTTCATGATTCACATAGCCAAATGAATAAGGTTTAATATCTACATAGTCACAAACGTCAACTCCTGTAAACTCTGTACTAAAAGTCTAGATACATTTGTAAAATGGCGCGAAAGTAGAACTAAAATTACTTACTTTTTCAAAGCACCCCCACGAGCAATCGCAGACACTTTTTGCTTATCTTTAGGCACTAATAAAAACAAGACACACCCAAAAACACAATTATTTAATCACTACCTCTCTGTGAGTAGAAGGCGATGAGCACTGGTCTCCAACACGAGATGTACTGAAACGCGACTGATAGAGCCGCGCGGTGTCAGCGCGAGATCGTGCAAGTTTGAACTTGTTCTACTGCCGCCTCAAGCGATGCAGAAGAAAAACAATACCCAATTCATACACTATGGACATTCTAAAATCAAACAAATACCCAACTTAATTCATTTGAGTACTTTGGAAAATTGAATTATGTCCACCTAGATGGCCGAAATTACACACCGTGCGCCGGGAATTTCAGACTTTAGATAACGACAACGTGTAATACTAAAGTAAGTACTGATGTAGTATTGTTTGATGCTGGAAAACTTTCTAGAATGAGGACTGTGAAGCAATATGATATATGACTGTTACGTGGGGTGAAGTGAAGATGGAATGTGTGTTGTTTGGGATAAAGTTATGTCTGTAGATACGTCTTCCACTAATTATATATTATAGTTAAATGTGATTAGATGTAACATAGTTTTCTGAACTGTAATGTAGCAATTTAACAAAAAATAGCCGAAAAATCCATGTACTAAATTTTTTTCAGAAAGAATATGTGCGGGTCTGAAGTCTTGATGAATTCGATATGTGCAGATGATTACTTGACACATCTGATATTAATATTAAGACAATGTATACTCATGAAATTTAATTCCAGAATTGAAGAGACTCGTTCTACTAATTTCGAATGCCTACGCCAAAGTTCGATACAGTGTGCTGGTGTTCGTGCAAAAGAGCTTCGATTCTCTCTCAGGGTCGTTGGTATGACTGATGGTTTGCTTACTGGCAGGTCATATCTCTATTTCTGGGGATTGCCGGACAGCCGGCTTATTTATGGTGGATGTGGTCTATCTCACTGCCTCATTTTGCCTCGTAAATTAATAAGTGTTAGCAGGAAAAGTAGGTCAACCAAATTGAGACAACTGATTTCAACAAGTTGTTACGGAATAGACACACATCTATCATTCCACTAGAAAATTAAAAGGCTGACGCAGGTATGGATAATTTACTGAAGTTGGGGAGTATCGAAAAATGTTTGGTGACTGAACTGTTGATAAACATAATTATGATTGTTTTATCGGGAATATGAAGACATAGGATATTTTTAAAATTTTCTCAAAAATGTCTTTAAATTTTTTCTTCAAATTTGTTGTATGAATAGAGTGATATATACATAAATATTGATATAGATACATACATATGAGTTCGATTTCTCCTGTGACCCCTCAGTTCTGGAAAAATACCAAAGTGACACTTTTTGAACGTCCTCATACTACCGCGCTGTAGAAAGATACATTTGTTCTCCATAATTAATTCTTTAATTAATTTAATGCACATTTTTAAACTAATAGTGGTATGTGCGTAATTTTAGTGAAATATAGGCTATATTATGCCATGAATATCTGCAATACTGCTCCAAAATTAGATGGCAAAAATGTCATTTCGTTGTATTCATTTTATTTTTTAAAAATTACATCGAAGTTTCTTTTTGAAATATCTCTCACGTCATTAAAATGTATATTATAGCTCTAATAAATTTGAATGAAACTTGAATATATTAGTTGACACATAAGCTTCAAAGTAACTCTAATGATAGTTTTTCAAAAATCCTTGTATTTTTGAGTTCAAGGAAACCTTATTAAAAGACTACCCCTATTAAACGACCTTCCCCTTTAAACGCCTGATTTTTCTTGGAACGGACACTGAAACCTATACATTGAGTGTAAATTATACTACTCCTTTTCACAGACCACCCCTCTATCTGACCACAACCAGTTCCTTTATAGCAATTCTATTAATTTACTCCTTTTAAGATACAATATTCAGGACAATTGTAAATAAACCAGGATTTTCAGTAAATAAAATGAAAAGCGGTGAAGTTTTAAAATGCGTTTTTCTATTGCCATTGTATAATTCTGTCATTCGAGGGCTGCAACCCGTTGCATAATGATACTCATTACGATACAGATTTCATTATGATACAGGTTCTTGGCCAATCACAGAGAAGTTTACAAACCAAGAATTGGTGCTTCATTAATCATTGAGAATCGTTCTACTAAATGTTTCATTCGATTGTGTACATTAAAATCGCTTAAAAAATAATTAATTATTATTTTCTATGTTTGTCAATTTTAATTTCTTTTATTGTTTTATATTTTTACATGGAATATTATTTAAAAGAAATTGAATCGTAATTTCACTTTGATCTTATTTTACTAGGGTAGTGGTAGAGGGAACATTTGACATATGTTAAGATCAGAACGCAAGTCATTTTATGTTATATGTTGCCTTAAAAACCGGCCAATTCTTTAATGTAAAATGTCTAGTGAATCAGAGGTTGAGTTGGCACCTCAAGAAATGAAAGAAAGGCGAAAATGGTGACCTCGGAATTGCAGCAACTTATGTACACTCTCGCTGGCGGACTGCTAAACCAAAGCCATCTACGGTGGGTAGGGTAGCTGCCCGCTAGATGGCCTTGGCTGAATTCTGAATGCCAACTACCACGAAACGATCCTATATAAAAGTTTAACTTATAAAAGTTACCATAAGTCGTAGAAAAAAGTACCGTATGGAAATCGATGTAATAAATACACTCGTGTGACGTTTACGATACTTGCTCGTACCTCGCTCGTATGTAATATCACACTCGTGTATTAATACCCATCATTGCAACATCGTTTCATAATGTACTACTGCATGACATGTACTGTTCCCCAACGTCAATCTGAGGGTGAGGGAATACAGGAATCAAGTAGACATAGCCGTGGCCGCTGATGTGATATGAAGGCCACTGCTTACTCCATTTGTATAATTCTTTTAACCCTTTATTGCATGATTTTTTATTTTTACTTGCAATAATTATTTTACATTACATTTATTTATTTTAATTAAGGAAAAATAATTAAAAAATTCAGAAATTTAATAGTGTTTGATAAAAAACAAAAGTAATTTATGTTACTCCTCCAACAAAATGTGCTATATTTCACAATTTTAAAAAGAATATTTGTTTTTCAAATCGTTTATGTGATGAAATAAGTATCAAGCAAGTCAATAAAATAATTATCATTCGTATTTTAGTTTCTTTTCCTAAAAGTGTTTCGTGTTTAATATACGGAAACAGTGTGTGTTCCTAGGAACTTTCGATTCAAGACGACACCTGATTACTATCACTTCATCTCGTTATCTTATCGGGTTTACCGCCTAACAATGCGCGGAGTGACATAAACGCATGATGTACATTGTGTATAATATAAAATAGTTTATAATTAATCATTAGAATGCGTTTAAGACCTGAGAAACCTAATGTTACAGCTGAGTTACACGATGCAATAAAGGGTTAACAAAACAGGATATGAGAGTAATATGACGCTTAATTCTTGAAATTAACAGAGCCGGCCTTACTATGCCCTCCTGGAAGAACATCTAAGGCGATTGAATATCAATCTCTAAAGTCAGGGCTATCGACTAGTTCATGTCATGGGAGTCTTTGTGTGGCCTCTTGAATCTGATTCCTGCGCCCCACCAAGACCCATCGCTTGAAGGTTTTTACTTTCTCGCTACGGAGAAGAGAGAAAGTTATGTAATGCTGGGCGAAAAAACGGCAAAGTTTCGGTAGAAAATATATTTATGCCGGGCTATGGTAACAAAAAAAGTGGATAAATCTAGTTGATAAATTTAGACAAAAAAGTCCTCTAACACGTGGTGTAGGCAAAATCCACGGTTTGTGGGTCCTTGATACCGAATAATCGAGTGACGCCAAAACGTCTGTCTGTCCGTCCGTCTGTGAATAAACGGATTGAAATTGATATTTGAATCCGTGAATTGAGAATTGAAACCGATATTTTAATTTTGGGGGTTACTTTCTATGAAGCCCCAAGGAATTTTTGAAAATTTAAAAAATGTTTTTATCGTTTTCGATTAAATTTTTTTTGGATAGTGTGAATGTTTATGAGAATGGTACAGGTCTCACGTTTGTTAAAAACTCTGAAGTTAGAAAATTGCAAAAGTTTAAAATTCCTACAATGAAAATGCGAGTAATAGTGATTTTTTTAAATGAAATTTGTTCTTTAAAGATAGATTTTGAAATAATGCCATGTAAAATTTGAGTTGAAAATATAGTTGTAATGCTGAAATGTGCATTTTTATGTCTTATCGTGCTTAATATTGGACAGGTGGATTGCATAGAAATAGGTTTCCATGGCAAAAGGATTGGATAAAGTATCTGTTTATTTTCTCGAGATCAAATTTATGAACATGGCAGCCATTGAAGTTCAAGTTTCAGAGATTCAATGTAATAAAGAAATTGGTTTACTTGTGGAATATTGAAAAAAATATATTATATATACTTTGTCCCGGTAGTTTAGTAGTTATGTAGTGACAGTATGTCAAGCGCATTAGTAGGAATCGATTTTCAATAGAAATGGGTTGGTGTAGTGTTTTTGGATGCTAAAGAAAATATTTCAATGCGTTTCGTACCTATCTAAGCGTTTAAATTGTCTAAAGAATTCAATTTTTAATCGTTCTCATTTAAATGTGTGTAATTAGCGAAGATAAATTCCTTGTTTTAAATGGTCGATGAGGGTGTCTCATAAGGAATCAAACCTTACGCACTATGTCTACAACGGTTTTTTACACTAGCCTAGTTATCGTCCAGTAAAACAGAAAAATGTAGCAAAATATACTGAAGGACTTAACAGAAAAGTCGACTAAAGAAACTTGTGCATGTTTACCATTTCTGAAAGAAAAAAATGGTCTTTTTATTAAAATATAAGACATTGGATACACTTGCATTAACATATTCACGGTTTAGACAATAAAAAATTCTACCTTCAATATTTTCTGAACGGTTGAAAATATTAAGAACAAATTATCACCAAACAATTTAGAACGTAGGGGCTCATCAATTGTAGCAAATAACTTTTTCATAACATTTGTTATTTCAGTGATATTGAAGAAAATTCACTTTTTAAATTGAACATTGTACTCTTTTACAAGATTGTATCTTGAGAAGACAAATTCAGCATTACTGCATAGGATGTTGGTATTTTATAAACAATTATAAACAATAATGAGCTCTAAAATCCGGTGTTATTGCAGGTTCGGAAGTTCGCGGTGCGGCTGGCGGTGCTAAACGTTTTCACGGCCTCCTGTACAAGGTGCTAAAGTTACGTGACTCACTCTGTATTTCGCGAGGCCACACGTCATACCAGTATGACCCTTTTAAAAACGAAAGATGTTTCAATCTGCCTCATGACCGATGCTACTAATTAGAATATAACAGTGATTTTGTGTCATTTTGATTGATTCTTTCAGACAGAATGTGAACTCAGTACTTTGAATGTTTGTAACATACGAGGTATTCACCAACGCTTTTATTGAAAGGGAAATTCTACCGACGCGGTCGCCAATGTCGTTGCAGTGCCCTGCGCCTTCGGCTTGGAGTCAGCCGAGCTACCCTCTGCTGCGCCATGAACGTTCGTTTACCTGCTTTTAGAAAAATTTCGCTAGATGCCATACTTTTCGTGCAGTTCATTATTCATTTAATAACAAATATTTGATGATTTGATCTTCTCAATATCTTTTTCTCGGGTAAAAATAAGTATAGTGTTCCATTTAAAAATGTTAGCCCAATATCTTTAAAACTAAAACAAATCTACCAAAAAGCTAATTACTACAACTGATGAGACCCTATGACGTGAATCATTTGGTAAAAGTTTCGTCTCAGTATCTTGAACCGTTTAGAAAATATTCGAGGTGGACGTTTTTATTGCCTAACCTTTATTAGTTTTAAAATTAACAGTAATATAAATGTGGAGTTTTGATAAGGTGTGCCTTTGTCTTCAAAGACTGCTTCATAAAATTTTAAATCTAGGGAAGCATTTATATGTAATGTGTCAGATGAAGCAAAGTGAACAATTTGGTAAGCCATCTTCTTTTAATGGTTGTATTATATTCCAATAAAGTAGATTTTATAATACTGAGATGTTAGTTTTTTAAATGAATAGTTTTTGCAAAATTTTTGCTTGAAGTAAAGGCAATTTAATTTTTTCTCAAAATGGCCCCACATTTGTCTTCTCTATTTTCGTCCCTCAAATAAAGCAATGGACACTTACAAATGATGCCATTCTTATTTTCATTATCTCTCTAAATATTATAAAAATGCAAAAGTTATATATAATGCGAGAATGTATGTGACATCTAGGACCACTATTTTAATATGTTCTTTAATCTCCCTTAACAGAAACATAATTTCTTTTGACGGAAATTGATTTTGGCTTCAAATAGGCGATGATCTCTTGCTTCTTTTGCCATATTCGAATTTTCCTTTCTCACCTAGATATGTGTAACCTTGCACGTTCGAATTTGCGGCACGCGATACAGCAAGTGACCTAGTGTTTGTCGCTCGAACTCACTGACAGCGCAGGAGTGATAATCTCAACGCCAGCCAGCAATTTCTGTCACCATGAAAAACAAAGTAAATTATAACTTGCGTCAGATTTTCGTTGAACAATGTGATGGTGGCAATGTGCGTCATCAATCTTTCTGAATGTACAATTCTGTAGTGGCCAGCAGTATTCTGGAAAAAATATTAATTTATGAAATTCAGTACGGTACAGAATTGTTATTATTGATATCGCTAACGCTCCATCCGTTATTGTTAGTCCTTGTATGGAAGTTTGACATATTGCTATAAACAGTGGTTTCCTTCAAGAACACGAGGAGGATGTTTGTCAATGTAATCGATTCTATTCCAGTTGTTTGTTTTTTGGTATGCTCTCAGAATTGCCATGAATATAACTGATCGTCTTGGTCAGCAAAGCGGTGCTGCGTCTGAATTTATTGCACACTATTTCTCAGTTCAATTGACATTGGTCCTCAAAGTATTTGTTGTTACTTACGTGATAAGTCCGAGTTCAACTTTTCGGTTTGCCCTTAGACTTTAAACTAGTTACTCTAGCAATAATAAATAAATGAATGATGAGATGATATTTGATTTCTCCTAGCACACGACAATGACTAACAGAAACAATTTATTCTTTGCGCGAGGTTATCGTTCATAATCTTTCGTCCCTGCTGTAGTGTGGGCATCAGTAGTAGGAACTTCTGGGTTTACTTAAACGTTAAAAGTTCTTATTAGATAAATAATTCAGAATGAGTATAACCTGAGTATTATTACAGGTGAGTCATTTTCTGTCTAAAAGGACACCGCGTACTTTCCACAATGAGGTGAAGAATAATCCTGGTGTTATTGCGCTGATAAACGGATAGTTACTGGATAGTAAATTGAGTACCTCTGTGGAAGGAGGTTGGATGCGACAATTTTATCAAAAGTGAGATTACGATGGAAAACGTTGCATGTAGAAGCCTTCATGTTATAGCGTCAGTGAATCTACGTATAATCTACATATTCATTCTACGTCTGAAATTTCTTTTTCTAATGGGCCCTTTCCGTTTCTCCAAAATAAATAGACTTTCTCTCCGGTAATACTTCGCAGCACGTTGAACGATTCGACTTACAATAAGCACAAGCTTCTAGAAGTCTTAGAACAACAGAAACCGGCAACAATTGAGTGCCTCCGTGGAAGAACGTTGGATGTGGCTGTTGGGCAAGGGTTTTCAGGAATTAAATCAAATGATTATTTAGTGTTATAATTTTATTAGGATTTTCTAATAAATCAAAAAAAAATCATTGAAGAGGAAATAATATTGTTTATTTTTTAAATACTTTTGGTATTCATATTTTTCATAAAAGTTTGGTGTTTTATGTTTTATTGCTTTTTTATTTTGGTGTTTTGATGTTTTATTGCGTTATTAATGGAATAAAGTTGGATGTGACTTACCGTCCTATGCAGCCAATATATTTTTTCCCATGGAAAAACGTGGAATGTTATAATGATTCTTTTGAATAAGCAAATATTTTCTATTGAATTGGGAACGCAATAAACATTTTTTATAAATTAATTCAATTTCATTAAAAAAATATTTGAAGTAGAATGTTGGCTATTATTATTATTATTATTATTATTATTATTATTATTATTATTATTATTATTATTATTATTATTATTAGAAAAATCAATATTTATTATTAGAAATATCATTAATATTTATTATAAATATTCATTGCATATTGTGATATACCAAAATGACGAACCATTTGTATTATGGAAATGTCATTTTATATGTCATAGAATATAGGTTTAGAATATACATCTGACAGATGTCATTCCCTTGGGCTCACAAACGCGACAAGAATACAACGTCCCAGCATTTGCCTTAAGTGGCCGGGGAAAAACAGAGAAAACAAAAGAAGTGTGCATGCTCTTCAACATTGAGCAACAAAATAATATATTTAAAATAATTTTCAAACAAACATTACTGACACTGGAAAACTCTAAAGATGTGCCTGAAAATAAATTCTGAAAGATATTAATACGCATTAAATGTTAACAAAAAATCTCAAATACATTAATGAATCATAAAAAACATATGAGAATGCATACAACCACCCGGCCAGGGCAGAATATAGAAGTTAAATATCAACTGTCACTTGCAAAATCTTTTATTAGTTGTCTGACACACGCGGTGTCTCATCCGCGGGCACCAAAAAGTGCAACGGTGGGCGGCATTCGACCCGCAGCCCGCGGACTCTGCACAGCTGGTAATAATCCATAATTCACCTATTCACCCAAGCAAGGAACAAGTTGCGGGTTGAAACCCGATCGATGCCGTGGATTTTTGGGGGCGAAAAAATCCTTCTTACGCCTGGCTTTGGATAGGAAATAAAGATGGTTGTCCCATGTAGATATACTTCATGTAAAAGATCCTTAATCCTAAAAGATGCCTCTGAGGTAAATTCAAAATCGCCTGTTTCGTCGCCCGAATTTCTTTCTCGGCTGGATGGTGAAAGGTGCGTAGCGAAATTTGCGTGGTCAGATGGAAGAGCAGACGTGATGGCTCAAGTCTCGCAACGTAAAATAAGGCAAGAATAACAACAACAAAAAACAAGTACAGTCCCTTAAAAACGTAGCACTAAGTCACGAAGAACAGAAAGCAAAAATTTTACTTCGCTCCACTTCAATAAGATCGGCCGATTTCATGGCGATCAATGAGAACCGACCCAATCCATATTGTCGATGAAAATGAAATTAACTATTCCATTACGGCACAACGCGCCGCTTCACTGCGTCTACAGCCTGAAGGGCTGACCAGAGACCGAAAAGGGGACTGCGATGTCCTTGGTAGCCCCGAGCGTGGAATCCAAATTCACGAATCCACCCGACCGAAAGCGTCGAAAGCTAACTTCGTTGGAATTTCAATTTCCAGCGGACGCTTGTCGCAAATGACGGTCCTTCGCCCCAAATGAGGAAGAATCACTCGCCTTCGATGGTGATATTTTATTGCGTTGCCATGTTTGCGCTGTGGGCGGAAAGCGGGAATTTATCGCCTCAGTCATGGAGGGATCCCGAAATTTCCATCGGCGCAATGCGACATAGGCCGAAGATGGATGGTGATTGGTGCTCGGAAAGATGCGTATGTGACTGGTCAAGGCCGTTGGAACAGAATCGCTTCGAAAATTATTTTTATTGGTCGCGGACTTTGTGAATATGGATGTTATGTGTGCATACGTGAATGAATCGTATTTATGTTTCTTAACAAATAATGATTGTCGTGAATGATTATTTCTGTCATATTTTTTTTAGATAGGAATTTGTTATTTGATTCTCTTGTTAACAGTTGTTTTTACAGTTTCTGACGTATGAATGTTTGTTGAGATCATTGCAAATACTGAAGAAAATTTAATATTTTGCTTCGAGTTTGTTCACAACGTACACATCACAAACAAATGAATCATACGAAATAATGGCAAGTACCAATATTATATGAGAAACGATAAATATTTTTTCGTTACTACTAGGATACTTTTAATATAACACAAAAATGTGACAACAAAGACAATAGAAACATAGAGGCGAAAAATAAATGTACTTCGCTCTGTCTCTCTTTATTTCTTTTATCTCTTTTCTGTATGTCTCTCCTATCTCTCTCATCTTTCTCTTATACCACTCTCTTTCCCGTCTTTCGTTTATTTTTCCTCCCTCTCTTTTATTTATCTTTCTTGCTTTCTCTCTCTCTCTCTCTCTCTCTCTCTCTCTCTCTCTCTCTCTCTCTCTCACTATGTTATTTTTATGTTGAGTTTTAAATGTCACAAATGGAATTCTCGTAATTCGAAAAACTGGTTTTAAAACAAACAATAGAACTTGAGGTTAGTAAGATACGCTCATACGTATAACACACTTAGGCTATTTGTGCTCTATAAAATTTGGCGAACAAAGTGCATATATTATGTAACACTTGTCAGTGTTTACGTTTTAATTGCGGTCATATATTTAGAAATAGAAAGTTACAATGTATCTTTATGTGGGAATTGAAGTACCTTAATTTAATATTCCTGTGACAAAATTTTGTGAGGTAAAAGCATTAATTATTTCATTCTCTTTATTCTATTAT
Source organism: Teleogryllus occipitalis (assembly GCA_011170035.1). Classification (NCBI taxonomy): domain Eukaryota; kingdom Metazoa; phylum Arthropoda; class Insecta; order Orthoptera; family Gryllidae; genus Teleogryllus; species Teleogryllus occipitalis. Next base: position 71,171 of record BLKR01015119.1, on the reverse strand, counting down.
TTCAGTCATCTTCACTTTATTGTTTCATTGTTTACGCCAACATTCAGAGACCTGGTACCGTACACAGAATGCGGGATATTCATACATTTATTTGATAACATTGAGCTAGGTGAGAGGTTTTCCAAATATCATCTATTTATATTTTCTCGGTAATATTTCTTAGTTTTCCACACAATACATTATCAGAAAGCAAAAAAATGTGTTGTGCACTTTGTCAAAGTATTTATAAAATTCCATTTGTACTCTACTCCATTTTTCCTCTCGCGAAACTCTTCCAGAATATTTCACAATCGGAAACTCACCCGGTGTGGGTAACGTCACGACCACATTTGGCAGACCTCCGATATTTTAAGCGCTTTATGGAACATATTGCGTAGCCCTCGCAAGCGATTCCGAGCCCTCTCCATCATTGGGACTTTGTGCTCGTGTGGTAGGGAGAGAGCCACCTTACGGGGGATTGCTGTGGGAGTGACTTTTTGGGGAGAAAACGTAATGGAGTTTAAAATATGGTTGGTGGAATTAGAAGATGATAGTGATGAGCACAGAACACTAAAGGATAGAAGTGTACCCTCAATGTTAAATGACGGAAACGAAAGTCGCTCGCAGCGCTCCAAGTGGCCTGGCAGTGTGTTGCCAGTTTCCCAATCTCATCTTCACCCCTATGGTGATGAGTAACATAGACAGCTGACAATCAGTCGGTAGTCACGAAGAGCAATAAGCTACAACAAAAAACGTAGTAATTCGCTGTGAAAAGGGAGAATAATGTGAAAATATAGTGTGGAAGATGGAAGACACTGAGGTTACTTGTTTCGGGGAAATTAAGTTCAAATGGTGGGGAAATAAAATGAGATTTAGAATCAACATAAATGGTGATCAAGGAGAGAAGTGACATGCAGCGTTAAACGTATTTTTCTGTTTGAAGTATTTTGAGAGAGAAGCATACGTATTCCTTGTTTTTGTCGCTTGATCATTAAAATCTAAAATCTAACTTATGAGCATCCGCTCTATTAAAATGTGAATCATCTGTCTTGAAATATATGTCTAGCACGTTCAGACAAATTAGCACGTATTCAGAGGGAAAATAAAAAATATATTATATTTCATTAATTGAATTCTTTGATGTACCCGAAATCCTTGACAGACGTCATGACTACTCTTGATTGAAGAGCTAATTTGATGCCCTGAAGTAACTTGATGTCCTGAAGTAACTTCGCTGTTTATAAATACATTAAATATTTATATAACATTCTTGTTTGGAGATATGTCAGTTGTAGGTCACTAACAAAGAGAAATGTAGAAATGTAGTCGGAATCTTTAATTATTATAAATTGTAGTTATGAGCGTCAGATGGTGACGGCCCAGCAATTGTTGAAAATGTATGGCCCAAGACGTCACAATGGAAAGAGAACTACGATTTCATGCTCATAATTATAGGTATGGAAATAATGATTAGCGAGTGATGTATAGTATAGCGAGTAATGTGCGGCAAACCGTTTTGTTGTGATACGCTTTTATTGACTTTCGGGCCAGTACTTTGAATTTAAAGGGCCTCAAGGTGTATTGAGTAATTTTCAGATTATCAGATTTTTGCTTTTTGTTAGATGTACGTGACCATTACATTCTCATTTTTTTGACCAGCGGTGATGTTATCAGAATGACTTCTCAAGATACAAATATTATTGATTGAATAGAAAGAACTTCACGAATGAAGTGTCAATCAAGGGAAAAGAAACTATGAAGAAAATACGTGGCGCAAACACTTTTCTAACCCCTAATTCACAGTCTCTCTGAAATTTGAGACCTAGAACAGTCATAGGGTGAGCACATTTACACATCCTTCGGATTCTGAAACGGCACTGATCAAACGTTCAAAGTTATGAATGGACACTCACCATTGCATGTTGATGACCGGTGATTGACATTATATATATTATTGATTAACATTATTGAATACATAACTAATTAACATTTTTGATACACTACGATAGATCAAAACAAATTTTCATTATTAATATACAGACGTAATTTTTGACATCCGTTATTCAACCATCAGTCGCACTGTTTCGGGAGGCTCGCGGATGGCTGCTGACTCTTTTCTGTGACGCTTGTGAAATATTAATTAGCACATTGAAGGCCGTATGGTTGGGCACCAATCTTATATCGGGGTGGCGTACCCTTTTCCGCCATCAGGTCACGAGCAACGTTATGTTTAAAAAAGATTTCCATAGACAAAATAGCTACAGGTATTAGAGAAAAGGTTATAGCTAATCGTCCAGCTTTCCACGCATTAGCAGCACTACATACTTCCCTGTGTTCAACTTGATATTATTACAACGCATTATAAGAAGCTTCAGTAGTAGTACCTGGCGAACATGCACTTTTTTTTTACATTTCAAGACACGCTCATTTCAAGACAAGGAACGCAGACGATCTTTCAAGATAAGGACCGTTTCTGCTGCCCCCACCATGCTACGCCACTGTCGCTACTGATCGCCACTTATCTGTTAGATCAACGAAGATGAGTAATCTGATGAGATTTATCCCATTTTTAGTCTCAAGGATGAGGTTGAAGGCATAAAAGGGGAATGAAACATCGCTCTCATGCTCGTTGTTCAATTATACTCCTGAAATTGATCTGAGAAAACCAAATTACTGATCAGAGGAGCTGTCCTCCAGAAATCTCTTCCAGGTAGTGCGCGGCTTCGACTAGTCTTATGTCAAAAAAATTACGACGGGACTCAACACTAGGATCTCCCAGTCTAAGAAGCTTCAAGTACGAAATGGACACACTTCTAGGGCGTATATAAAACTCGAAAATGATTACTTTTAGTCAACATATGTGAAATTTCATATAAGGAAGTTATAAACAGCGAAGGTGGCTAAGAGCGTGTACCGACTCAGTGGAGGGCCTCGCGTTCTGCGGACCCCGGATCATAGTATCCCGGAAGTGAGTTGGTGTCCAATGTACGGTCGAATATGAGTCCCATCGGGTTATAAAATGTAACTGGTTGTCGGCTCAATAAAAGATCTAGAAAAAGTTACAAATTTGAGATTTGCAAATGTGAGATTGGTAGGCAAACCACCTAACATGATGTTCAGCATGTACGCGAAATCACTTCGACTGCTTCAAAACATGATTTGGCTCATACCTGCGCGTAAGGACTTGATCGAACATGAGGGGCCTTTATAATGTGTGTATCTACGTTGTAAGAAATTCCTCACTTCATGTTCATTGGCAAAAAATAATCATTTTTGTCTCCTCTACGTGCTCTAGAAGTTTTTAACATGTATTCTGAGACATGTATACGCCATCGTAGCGAGTAAAACGATGTATTAAAGTATAAATATCGGAATTTGATTAAAGATCTATTGGTGCTTTTCGAGTGCGAGCTGTTGAGGGGACGAGTGTGACAATAATAGTAGCGTCCTCGGCTTCATTGACACTGAAACTGATACAGACTGGGGTGTGGGTGACAGGAGCCACGGCGATGGTACTGAGATATACAAAGTTTCTCTACATTAATTTCTGGCAAAGATCTTAGCGTCCGGCTTGGTGGGTCAATGGGTCACGATATATTATAATCCTTATTACCTTTATAATTGATTATAGGATTCGCAGACTATACAGCGCTGCTGGGAATCTGAAATAGAATGATTCTATTCCTAGTTCATTACTGTTTGGATTGACTAAATGAAAGGTCACTTCCTTTTCTGAAGGACAAAATTTAACAAAGTTTATTGTTACCTATTTAGCAAACAATTTAGTGAATTTAACAAAATGATTTTATGTTGTGCCTTGGATTAAGATATCTTTGAATTTACAGTTTTATACCGCGGTTAACTTATCTATTCTTCGTTGATGTCCCTCGTAGACTTCTCAGTCGAAATATCTTGCGAGCTTGCCGTAGTCCAAAGTCCCAAGAAATCCTCTTCTGCTCTTATCGAAACTGGTCTCAAACTATCAAAATTATCAGTCCCGATTACGTCCTATGACATAGTCCCGAAATCTATAACGCGATTACCACTCCCGACAAAGTCCCAATTTATGCATTAATATTACTTCCACATGCAATATCTGCAATATCATTTACTGTCCTTAAAATTTCACGATCTGATAACCCGACTCTACCTATCTGCACTACACTCGCTCCCTCTCACGAACCTACGATCAGTTCAGACACGCGATGCCGGTCAGAATCAAATCTTCCTGCATGATTCACCCCTCCAAGACTTTGTATTAAACTACCTTCCTCTTTTTTCATAACATTTGACCGTCCTTCTCTCACCCAGCCAATCCATGCGTTCGTTATATTTTGGTGTAGCTGACCTTTCGATCGTCTAAACTTCTTCGCCCAATCCCAAATTTTCTACTTTCGGCATCCAGCCACCTCTTAATGCATTTCCACCATATAGTCTACAAATAAATGTTTGTTTATTTTCATGTGACATATCGGTATGTCACAGTACTGGCGCTAGCATCAGCTTTGGCGTGAGTGAAGTCAGTCACTACGATGGCACTGGCGCTAGCATGAGCCTTGGTTGAGTGAAGTCAGTGAACCACCTCGATGGCACTGGCGCTAGCATCAGCCCCGGCATGAGTGAAGTCAGTCACTACGATGGCACTGGCTCGAACATCACCCCTGGTATGTATGAAGTAAGCAACATCAGAGGCGCTGGCGCAACATCAGCCCTGGAGAGGGTGAAAGCCACAACGATGGCACAGGCGCTAGCATCAGCGCTAGCGCGTGCGACAGTCACCGCGGTGGCTGAGGCGTTGGCTCCGACACTGGCGCGGGTGACGGCAGCCACGTCGGTGAAACTGGATCTGACGGGTGAACGGGCGTGGGCGGTGGCGGAGGAGGCGGGCGGCGCGGCGCGAGGAAGCCGCGGTGGGCGTTGGCACGCTTCCCGATCCTTGCTCCTCCTCGCATAAAAATGCTGCGCTCGCATTTCCCGTAGGGAAATCTATACAACGATTTGCATACTTTAATATCGCTCCCTAATGACGTGACAGGGAGAGAGGTCTCGGGGATCCTGCGGACGCCGACTGTGCGGCGGGCGGATGCAGCACAGAGGAGCCGAGGAAGACCGGGCGTTAGCGACACTTGATATACGCAGCAAAAAGTGCGTTCTTACTTTTACCACAAGTGGGGGGAGGGAGGAATTTCAGAGGCCCACCGATGATTGTTCTTTTTTCTTTCATAGGTTTCTTTTTTTTTTTTTTGCAGCTGAATTTCATTGGTATTGTTTATGATGTGCTTCTATTTCGAAATTGAAGCACCTTATAACAAGTGTTTGTTGTCATTTGATTTACTCAAGTTTTTTGCTGAAGGGAAAAAATGACCGATTAATCCCCCAAAAATTTAACATTCGGAAACATAATTTGGAAAGATTAATAGTATTTTAAGTCTTAGTATAATATAATTAAAAATTCACCATTATCAAGACTGAGACATTATCAAGAAATTAATCACGCTTTTTAAGCCTACCACAAACATAAATTAATAAATGAAATAATAATAAATTAATAATAATTAATTGATTAATTTATTACAAAAATTAATTGGTTTTGTCACAAAATATAAAAATTAATGCGACAAGTCGATTAATTTTTCTTCTTGAAAAAACAAATTTATTTTTTTAGATGAATGACATATATTATTAGATATAACAATTTATTCATTGATCGTAGTTAATTGTCTACATCATCGAAATTTCATTTTATTCGATAGGGCTTTGGAGGAACACCTTTTCCTAATAAAGGAGAGTTCTAATACCTTGTAATTCCAAGGGTTTGGGTCATACAAAGTCATCAGAATTGCTTTAAAATGTTGATTGCATTATGTATAGATCACCAATTGCTATTCCAGAAAATGCTAGTTTCAAAATCCCACTGGAAACTGTAGAAGTTTTTTTTTATCACGGTCCATGTTAATGGCAAGAAAGTTTAAAAATAGAGGTTTCTCCAACCTGTACACCTTATACTCAGAATGGTCTATGCTCTTGAAGAGGCAAGAAGGAAATCAACCGTGTGCTATTTTTTGGTGATAACTCGACAGCAGTGACTGCCAATTAGAAATGATATTTATTGATAAGATAACGTTTCTCTAAAATGAACAAAACTAGGGAGATCATTTCTTCAAATAATTATTAAAAACCTCAACCAAAATATAATTATTATATTTTAATAACTGTTACGAACACTGTGAGAAGTCTACGCTCCTCTCTTTTTGCTAATTGAACTTTTTCGCTTCAGCATCACAATTCTGAGAGTCCTTGAATTTTTGTCCTCTCAAGTTCTAATCCTCTTTTTCCCCCTTACCTTCCTCATACACACTCAACGTTCTTACTTAATTTGTTACGCCTCCGGATATTCTATAAAGCTCTTTTCTCTTTACTTTTAAAATACAGTAAAACGCATTTCTCCAACGTATTTGTCAATATTTATATCTCCGTTGTTGTTTTTTTCGTATCTAATACACGCATCTTTTGTTCCTATCAAACTACAGGCCTTTTTTACTGCTCCAATTTCGTATTCTCTTTTCGTCACCAATTTTTTTCTCGCGCTATCTTCCAGTGCGTGAGCTTTGTGCCGCCTTCCTCTTCCTCCGAGTCGTATCTACTTCTCAATTTTTGTCCGCCTCGTTCGGCGCTAAGAGGATTACTTCATAATTTGACAAACTTCCCCCACGCTCGCCCAGAAGAGTCTGTATCTGAGTTGGCGCAGCAACTCTGGGCACTTCTATCGCTCGCGACGAAGCTTCTCGACCGCGGAGACCCGCTCTCCTTCGCGGTGTTCTTGAGAGTAGCCCCTTCCACTTTGTTCCATGACCCTTAAGAGGGCTTCATTATTATTGTCGTATTGGAGGACTTCTGCAGGATAGGCTTATTTCGCGATATTCCTCGCGCTTGATATATAAAATAGAAGAAATATTCCTGATTGTCAGTTATATTTGTATCAATAAAAAACGTATACACCGATCCGATGGCCGAGAAGGCAGTAGTGTCGTAGCGATTTCGGACCGAAGGGTCGCGGGTTTGAGTCCCGCCTCGGGCATGGTTGTATCGTGTTCGTCTTATCACCATTTCGTTTCATCCTCACAGTTATCATAACGTTAAATCCAATAGTGGTCGCTAATGACACAGATGTTGATGCGACCTTAAATAACAAAAAAACGTATCCACTGTTTTTAAAGACAATCATTTATTGACAATTAGCACGAAGTTTGATAACTTTGTGTTCTTTGTGTAACACTTATAGTGTGAAGTGTCAAGGAAGTTTCAGTGTCTTCAAGCCGTTTTACCAATTTAAATTAATTCACTGATATAACACCACGGGATATCAGTTTCCCTCAGTCAGTAACCTGATGATGTAACCAACCAAGTTATGAAACGTCGTGCTAATTGTCCATAAATGATTGTTTTTAAAAAACAGTAGATACGTTTTTATTGATTCCTCTTGCTTGAACTTCGCACTGACTAGGAAGTTGTAAACTCAATCAAACACTATTATTCAACATTTTAAATGAATAAATGGATTAAAATGTGTATATCATTTAGTATTATTATCAGCAATCTGTGGAATGTTGGCTTATTTTTTTCCAGTGTATGCAGGATGTGATAAAGTAGGAGATGGGTTTCTAGGCATATCAGTCCAAATTGGTGGACATAAATGTGAAGAGATCGCACGCGGTCTTAGACGATGAGGTAACAAATAATAAATCATTCGATTACAAAGGTACAGTAATCGGTGTATGTGTTTTGATGTTAATTATCATTTATTCAAGTTGTTGACATTGGAATACATTTTGTATGATTTATGGCAATTAATTTTTAATAACATTAGTGTTAATGATAACAATAACAATAAACAATTTTAATAATAATTATTAATTAATTTCTCACATTCCTTCTTTTCTACAATTGGTTTGCTAATATTATTCTTCAAACCGTTTGTAAATTTCATATCAAAGCATGAGTACCGTTCTAATATTCTTTTTACAAGAAGCTAATATGAATGCTCATTATTGACAAAGAAGAGACACTTTTCATCACTGCAGCGTAAGGTCTGAACGCTATCTTCAAGGTCGATTTAGCTGGCGCGGAAGCTAAGCTCGAGAGTAGTTGAGACCGTTACTGCATAAAATTGGCATAAGGTCGTATGTACGTTGTATCCGTGAATTGTAAAATTTTGCAAAACGGCATAATTTATGAAGAATGAAATGAAGTGTGACCCGATGTTTTTCGAATTTGATACAAGTGTGTGTCAGCTTCTACGCAGATGCAGCACATGAATTTAAGGAGCCAAATGCTCTATCCTGGTCGCTTCAGGACATTCTTACTATCAACAGACAGCACACTATCCTTCCTTTTCTGTCTTGTTACCATTTCCAGAGCAAAAGGCTCTGGCAGTGCCAGCGGGTACAAGTCAGGGCCTACCTTGGGTTGCAGTGATTCTGATTAGATTGAGACCGGTTAAGATGCCTCAGGGCATCAACAGTTGTCACTGCAGTGCCTCTTGATTGAAAGGGACTAGGGTTCGACACTTACACTTACATACTCTACACTACCATAAATGTCAGGGGACCACTTGAAAGCCTAATCCCAACTGGACCGGCGCCTCGCTGGTGGAGGATTCCTCGGGGAAAACCTCGCAAGCCTATGTGTAGGTGACAGCCGGATCTCACCGTCCAGTGGAAAAATAACACCGCCACCTTCCATGATATAACATGTACTACACTTACAGGACTAATGACCTTAGAAGTTGACACGAAATAATCATTCGATAAATCAAGAGATCGAGAGTGCTTTCTTTCAAGGTGAGAAACATCTGAATCAGAGTCCATCATCAGTTGATGATCACCACATATGTTAGTAGTACAAACATGAAAGTTTTATTGCAAATGTGTGTTAATAAAAGAAATTTCTACTACAATTACAGCCATTAGCGCACCAAAGAATGTTCTTCATCATTACCGAATTATCTTTTACAAGTGAGTAGAATACTGGAACATGAAACGTATACATATATCATTGTTGCATGTGTAAATTTTCACACCGGAAAACCTTTTGTTTCTTTTAGAAAAGCACAAGGGTACAAAACAAGCAAGCTTAGCGGAGCTGAATTTATTACTTTGCCACGCCATGTTCTAGCGTAAATTCGTAATATTCTGAAATGGGATTTGCTGCATTTGAATCAAATTTATGAATTTTCTCTATGTATTTCTGACAGAAAAATAACGTGAGAGGTACTTTTTAAAGACGATGTATTGATAACTTGTTTCACAATTTGATCCCATCAGTTACATGCTATCGATTTCCACCTGGTTGAAGGAAATGTTTCAGACGTACAAAATCGTGTACAATGATACAAGTATACTAATGTTCGAATACTGCATCGTCTTATAGATTAGAATATTTTCAGACCAAACGAACTCTTTGCATCACAAATTCCATATACACACTATCCTGGATTTGAATCTCGCTACCCAGAGTTGGAAAACGAACGCTCCAACCAATATTGCTTTAGGTTACCGCCATGGTAATTCGCAGACGACCAATCATCCGCGACCGCTGAACGCGCCAGGCCGGAACGTGATAAACCTTCCTCCGATCTAGCGCAGATCCCCTCCGCCCACCACCCTCCCGAGCACGGGGGGAGGGGGAGGCCCGCACACAGTCCAACGCCGGAATTGCAACCGAGTGAAAAACCGGCTCGACCAGTGTATCAGTTATTGGTGGCATCTAGAGGTCTATGCATTATTCAGAGGGCAATTTCCATGCCGCCCCCGACTGCCGCCCCTGCGGAACGAAGGAAGCTTGCAGGCTGCGAGTGGAGGGGGTGAGGGTGGGCGGGAGGGGTGGGGGTCGGAGGGAGAGGAGGAAGAAACAGCTGCGCATCCACGTGAGCCGACGAGGGCGCCCCTGGTGGGACCTTAATTTGATTTGCCTCCGACCTCGGTTATTCCGTCGTTGCTCTGCTATAGGGCCACTGAGCGATGGCACATCGCCGATGGAAACAGCCTTCCGCTGAGGGGATGTTAGGGGGAAATATACGTCTCCGGAAGTGCAAGGGACTGAAGAAATGGTCGACAGTTTATGGCTGAGTGAACCATCGTGGAGGACGTAGTATGTGGTATTGATCAGATTACGAAGAATCGTGATATGTCCATTTGGTATTAGAAGAAGTCATTCATTTTCTCGTTTATTGTGAAAACAAATGTTACGGGTTTCTAACAGACCACACAAATTAAGAAAACTATAGTATGAGTTAATGTTTATTAAAATCTTTTAAGAAAGGGTGTGCTTAGAAACGACATTGAATTACATTGCGATCAAATTTATTTTTCAAATATTACAATAGAAATAGCAACTTCTGATTCAAAGTTCATCATCATTAACAAATACATCCAATTGTAATGTATCCATATGCAAAAAACATTATGCATGCTTATGTACAAATTGAATAGCCTATTTTACGAAATCGCAGGCGAAGCACTAGGTAGAGAAATAATCTATATTACTATTTTTGTAATAATCTATTACTAATTTCTAAAGCGCACAGAAATTGAAAAAAGAAAGCTATGTAGCCTCAGAGCGTGAGAGAGGTGTCTATGGTTTTGTTACATACCCAGGAACTCAGGAGATTCCTCATCACGATGAAACAGCTTTTATTTTGACTGAGAAATGCAAATATCGTCTTATTTGCATGTTTTCATGCTGTGCCTATCGAGTGAACTCTCGTACTCAGAACCTCGCTGCCCATGTCACAGCGGATGTCATGCGACAGCAAGGCTGCAAGGAAGAGTCCGCCCGCCATTAAAAATCGTCATTAATTTGCTAAGTTATGGAACGTATACTTTTTTGATATTCTAGGTTTCTAAAGAACTATTTTACGTATACTATACTATGTTATAGCAATATTTGTGAAGACTGTTTTTGTTAAAAATATTTAATTTATCGCAGTGTTACAAGAGATTATTTTATTTGTAGATATGGAGCAGTGCACTTGTTTCTTTTTAGAAAATAATTTACTGCGGTTTTGTTGAACAGGGTGTTTGCTATTGCAAGCTATTAGTGATTTAGGCACATTTTCTGCACGAGGTGGGCAGATTTTCTTGAGTTTTCTAGTGATAATTTCATACCAGCATTCTGTTTGATGATCATGTAACTCGATAATCATGAATCTTTAATCTGCATGTAAATAAAGTATGTTATTTCAAATTTTTTCAAAAATAAAAGAATACTGTTAAATAATATGCATAAAATAATATGAATAAAATGCATAAAATATTGAAATGCAGCTCATAATACAAAAGGGACTTCAAAACCATTTTTTACAATATGCGAGTACAATGTATCTTTTATAATTGATATTGAAAACCAATTTATTTATTAATTTTTTGGCAATATATTAAATTATATTTCTATTTGCATGAATTGTAGGGTAAATTCTTATCTATTGAGGGATCAGGATAACCATATTTTTCATTAATGTTACGACCCGGTATCATCCAAAATTGACGAAGTTTGTATACTTTTGATTATCCCAATGTAGGCATACCGACGTTATTTTATAATCGTAACACGCCAAATGGAAATATTTCACTTAGTTTCAATTGAGTACTGTGTGTCTGCAGATGAGGATTGAATTAACTATTAACAAAGCGATAGTCCCCATAAACGTGAATATAAAGCTGCGTAATCCAGTGTTACATTTTACATACGCGATGGTGAGCCATTAATGGAATTATATCATTCCTTTTATCCCCACTAAGCGTTGAATATTGTATTTTGTGTTACAATTGCGATCCGTGCAATGGAATTGCCATAGCGGCTGCCTGCCCCACATCCACTGCCCCTTGGTTGGTTCCGCTCCCTCCAACATGTGTTTGCTCAATCGTTGTTGTAGTCATCAAAGTGCGTTTAGCGGATGAAGATCAATTAGAGAGAATTTTGCTGCGAAAGAAACGTATGAACCATGAACATAATGCCGATGGAACTAATTGGATCAATCCAATAACTATTCTTTTTCAAGGAGTATTATCACGTCAAATTTAGCGTCGGTAGTACAATAAACGAGAAAAAAGTGTAAAAACGTTCGTCTGGTTGCCACAATAATTTGTATTTACTCATTAGTTTTGAAGTACCGTATTGAATGCTTTTGGAGTTTGCGTTGTGTTTAATGAATTTTACACATTTTATGTGCACGTTCTCTTAGTAATAAAAACAAATTTTATCACAGTACAGTCCAATGTCATCTGAAAGTTTTCTCAACAGTAATAGTAATAATGATAATAACATAAAATATTTGTTTCTTTTGATATTTTTCGTAGTTTTTCTTTGTATTGCTGGAAAGGTGAGAGGAGCTATTGTTTTTTCTGGTAGGTAGTTTTTGTTTCTCAAAAGTCGTTCATTAGTTATTTCATGATTTGAACGTTTTAACGTAGATATTTTTGACTCCCAGGTTATATATACCATTCGATTGACAGTATCACTCTTATTTTACTGCTAAAAGCAACGTTTTAATAATACAGTCACAATATTCGAATTACAGGTAGGTTGTATAATGGACTGTAAGAGTAATAGAATACCTCTCTAATATTTGCTTTAATATTCACAAATGATTATTATTTTTAATGTAAAATTAGGTCTTCTCATTCTGTGTCTTCGAAAATCGAGTACTATTTTGAAGAAAGATCTCAATCTCAGTATCTGTAATGATTTAGACGTTATCTATAAAGCATGATTAGTAACGCAAGCGTATGTGAATAAGATTATAACTTGGTGTTTTACATTCTTACAACCAAGATTAATTCCGGAAAGTTGAGTGTCATTCGTCGAACGAAATAAAGTTAATATTAGTTAAATTCATTCTCTCGTTAGCAATTACCAGTAATATTCCAAAAGAAATGCTTTTGGAATCATAATCTGGTAACAGTAGTAAATGAGAACTTTTAGGTAGTGAATACAAGACAAGTAATTCTAACGGCTGTTTTAAACCTCGTAACCCCTCTGACAGATACATTAATGATTTCAGACCACCTCAATCATCTGGCTGCCCAAAACACATTTAGTCGATGGACAAGAAAAATGAAACATTTTAATAGTTGAGAATATGTAGGAGAACGGTTTTATCCTTAGAGGAAGCATTTATTTTGCACCCAAAACAAAGGGTTTTATTACATATACCGTATTTCTGGCAAAACATCTTCATGATTTTTTTATTAGTAAAATGTGCCAACATATTCTTCACATAATGATACATTACAATTATTTAGCTGACACATTCCTTGTACATTGACACATGTTCAATATAAGTGTATTTGAACATGTTTCAATGTATGTACACAATGTATTGAACATGTTTCAATGTATTGTACACATGATCAATATAAAGATACCATAACTTTAAAAAAATATCTTCAATACCGCCATCCGTGGTCCTTGGGGTACTCCGAGAAGTACAGAACGGTGCCATTTCCTATGCTGCATCGCACCCGTCTCGACGGGACGCAGGGCTTTGTTGTTAGTACGCCGATCGGTTTCCTGTCGCGTGGGCTCGGACGCAGCACGGTGCAGCCGTCCGCATCGCCGGTGACGTCCCTCACTCCCCCTCCCCGCCCCCACAGGACCACGGCTCCGGTCCCGGCCCACGGTGCGCCCGCGCCCGTCAGTTCCCCCTTCGACGAGCAAAAACCCCGGTATGGAAATTTTTGCTCGAGCAGTCTAGCGAGAGAGGCTCAGCTTCGTCGTTGTTGAGGCCTCTTCCTCCCCTCCCCTCCCCTCCCCTCCCCTCCCCCCTCCTTCCCCACGTCCTCCTCCATCTGGTGGCTCCCTCTCGCGCCATGGTCTTCAGTATTTTTTCGTCGTCGGCTGTTCTCTGCCTCTCGTCTGTCGGCCGTCACTCTTGCATTGTGCTCTGTGATACAGCCTGTTGGCGAAGCCTTAAAAATGCATATTGAAATAAATGTCTGGCATCAAAACTTCGATATCAATTCGGCACACTACCTTCCTCGATTCTGTTAACAAGAAATTTACAAATAAGGTTCTGTGGATATAATAAAGATGGGTAGGTGCCTTAAATTGATATCTCCGAGTGATCAACAAGAAGTATTAAATGGTCGATTGTGTTACGTATTTCTAGACTACCTCTTAATTCAGTTGTTTAGATGAACCCAATTCTTTCTTTTAAAAACAAGCATGACTCGGTATTCGTTGTAACCTTCGGATTATCTAGAAGTGAGAACATTAAAGTAATATTTCGGAGAATATATACGCCTCATGTAAATAAAAATAAATGCAGTATTTACTTTTTATACGCTTATTTAAATATTTTTTCGAAACTATTAGTATTGTGGTTAATATATGACAGAACACATGCGATATATCATTGCATTTGCCACTATGTAGAACAAACAATTATATTTTCCACTAAAAGTCAGATATATATTGGATTCGACGTAATGATATAATTTTCATTTGATTATGTTACCGGGTTTGTCAGATAACCAATTTTATTACTTCCCTTGGTCACATTTTTTTAGTAATCCACTCTCCATTCCCAAGTATTGAAATTTTCAATTCTTTATAGTGTATATCGCCTACAATTTAATAAAAAGCATTTTTCAATTCTTTTTATTAATTTTCCTCCCCTCCTCTACCCTACAATTTCTTGGATTGTGTTGGAACTGATACATTGTCTTTAGAAAATCATTCATTGGCAGGTCATTATGAAATAAAGCAATTCTGTTCTTCGTAGACGTAGTACCCACTTTCAAAGATTCTTTTCCACCCCCTCGTCAGACCCAGTCGCCTTTAGTCATCATCAGCGACTGTGACTTCTGAACTATGAGCCTCTTCGCGGTCTGCGCAACTCCAGCGCCTTCCGCAGCCTCCGCCCGCGGCCGCGCCCTCCACTAGCGCTCTAACCGCCGCCGCCGCCTAACGAGCTGGAGTGGAGGGGGCGGGGCGGGGCGGGGCTGGCGGGGGTGGACCGCCCGCCACGAGTCGCGCGCGGGCCGCCCGGGCGGAAGCGATGGCAGCGAGATGAGCGGCGGCGGGGAGGGGAGGAGAGAGGAGGGGAGGGGTGGGGGCGGGGAGAGTTGCGAGGCGAGTCGGTAGGACCCGCCCCTAACGAGATTGCGGCTGCCGGCAGCTTGGGGCACTGCAGCGGCGCGTCCGCCCTCCGGGCCGCTCTCGGCCCTGTCCCTTCTCCATGTCGTGCCACCATGCCATCCCTACCCAACCTAATTCCTCCCCCATCTTCCCATCCCGCCTCGCCCCTGTCCCACGTTCCGCCCTTTGGGCCGCTCTCACCATTATCCCTTGTCCACCATGTGCCTCCTCACATTCCCGACACACCCACTTCCTCCCCCAGCTCTGCCTCTCCCCACCGCGTCTCACCACCTGACCCTGCCCTCCAGGCCGGCCCTCACCCCTGCCCCTTGCCCACTCCTCGTGCTTCATCATCATCCCTACCCCACCATTTCCTCCCCCACTCCTGTATCTCCCCACCTCACCTCGCTTACCCCGCCCACACTCCGCCCCAGTTCACCTATTCCCCTACCGCACCCCTACCGCCACGCCCCTTTCCTCCCCTTCCCCCAATACCCCTCGCCATCACCTCTCCAAACGCTTTTCCCTCCCCTCATTTTCAACGCCCTCACCTCGTCCCTCTCCGTCCCCTTCCCTGGCCCGCCCCTGCCGCACCTATTACCCACCCCACCCCCGAGCTCGCCCCGCACCTTGCATTCCGCCCTTCCCCTCCCCATTACCTCTTCCCCTCCCCTGCGTCCCCGCGGCCGTCCGACCGCCCCGTCCCTCCGCGGCCGCTTTCCACCCTCTTGCCGCTTCGATCAGATGTTAAATACGAAATCGATATCGCCCACCCCGCCCCCGCCGCGCGCTCCTCCGCGGTGCGATTGCCAAGCGAAATGTAATGAACCTAGAGCCAGTCGACCAAATCGTCTTCTCTTTTCGATATTTTCCACGACCCGCCCCGCCCCGCCCCGCCCCGCCCTGCCCCGGCCCGTCCCGCTCTCCTCAGCTGACGCCATCGCCGCCGCAGACCCCGCATCGAGCTCGTCTGATGTTTGTCTCGATGCGGTACAGTCGAAACGGAGAGTGTTTGAGTTGTACTCAAGTCAAGCCACTAAGAATCATGGGCCTACATCATTATCTTTGTATATGGATGTAACTCGCCTACCTTTTTCTGGTCCAAATATCTAACGACCAATACGATCCGCACTGAGCTCAATCCGTAATATGATATGCATAATTAAAAATTATTGACACTTGTCTCAGGTAAAGAAAACTAGTATGGTGAATTTAGATGGTACCTTTTATTTATAGGTTTATTATTAGATGGTGGATGTTGTGGGGGGCAAATCAAATTCATCGGCCATATCTGTAGCAAATTTTATTTATCTTAATTAGGACTAATGTGCAGTTCTGATGAAATGGACAAAACATCTACTCACCCGCCCATATTTTCACTCTCAATTAAAGTTCACAGTAAGTTATGTCGATATTATTCGTTAATTTAAACACAATATTTATTTACAGGGAGTGGAAATTAAGTTTCACCCCGGGTATTCTAAATATTTGTGTCGTCATTATTATTCGAACATGTCACATGTCACAATTGAATGATTGTTTTTACTTCTACATCACATAAAAATCCTAACCATGATTTATTGATATCTTCATATATTTTGTACCCCTGCACTACACAAATATTAAATTTTCACCACCTACGTCGATTCTTAGAACGATCTTTTTGTAGTAATGGAAGTTATTGTATTTTTTGTCCAATGCAATTTCGTTGTCCTTGCAAACTCCTTCACCGTCATATTTTTATTAGCCTCCATTGCCCTTAAAAAGTCGATTGGGTGTGGGGAACGTATTGCTTTGGGATTTAAAGAATTCTTAAGGAAAAGGGTCAAGGTATATGTGCTTTCACTCGTGAGTTATTAGACTGTCCATTACAGTCAGTCTTATGATTTTTCGAATTTAGGCAGTATAGACATTTTAACTTATCATTAGTATCATTATTATTCGAAAATTTCATCCAAGGGATTCATACTGATCAATTGAGTATACATTTAATTTGAATGTCTATTTGAAATGTTGGAAATCGCGGTTTTCCTTGTTCAAGTCCATCTAAAGATTACGAAGGCCCTGAAAGTTTGGACAGAAGAAAAAAAATGAAACGGGGAAAATATCGAAGAACGTTATATCAGAAAAAAACCAAAAGCATTATCACGCGAGTTTCTTCAACTTCTGATGGACAACTGGTTGTTTAGCACGACATTCGTTTCCCAGAGTGCCAGCTTGCCTGATGTCTCCAATCCACACCAACAAACCTTCCAGACAGACCATTGACCGACTTAGTGGCTCAAGACATCAATTAACGTCACTGGAGTGTCACCCACCGAGAGGTACTACGGTTTGAATCCCTGTGGCAGGAATTTCGGAACTAGCTACACAACAAGGTCAAGTTCATCCACTGTCTAGAGGATAATTCTAGCAACCGGCTACTCTGATCGGTAGTTTTCCGTGGTTTCCCCGATCAACACTAGGCGAATGACGGAGCAGTAACAACATAACAAACGGCCCACGAACAGCGCGGAATCTTTCCTTCCTCTTCCTTGGTCTATCATCTTTCCTTACACTTTCACTTACATGCACTTTACTATCACGCATGCCGAGAGACCAGTCGGGAGCTTAGAGCTTGCCCGGGTGGAGCGGTGTCCCCTGGTGAGAGATACCTGGTTGCGGAAAACCCCGCAAGCCGGTGAGTAGGTCGGTGCCGGATCTCACTATCCAGCGGGGGAGGATAGGCGCCGCCTCGCGCGATAAAACATGCACTACACTTACTGGACTGGTGACCTTAGCAGCTGACGAGCCCGGTATTACTAATCAATCAATGAATCGAAACACATTGCAGACGATGTTATATAAACGCTCTCTTTAGCCCTCTTACCCATCCCGGCAACCTGCCCTAGACAAATCTACTTGACTGTCTAGGAGCCGCGACCTTGTCATAGGTGCCAACGTTTCAACCCCCATTCTGTGACCTTCCTCAGGGCGAAATGCACTGGTGAAATATCTCGCATTTAAGACATTTGTATGCTGTGAAACGTGTCAGTACGTTTATTTTATGAAAATTGTGTTGCATTTGAAAGTTGTTAGTAGTTTTGTGATGAAAGTCACTTACCTAATAGAGGGATAATTTTATAATTATCTATTATATTAATATCCATTAAGTCAGCGGGCGACTTTTTAATTTCTCCCTACACTGGCAATTATCTGCACTGTAATGACAGCTTGTGACCGTCATCATAATTGACATTTTCACGTTTTCAGGACTAACATTTGGCTTGAAACAGAAATTGGATTGTCCAATAGTTATTTACGTAACTAGTACATAATATTATTAATTTGGCGTACAAATGAAATGATAACGGACGAGGCAATGACAGGAGTTGCGTACATAATTTTGTGGAACTTACAAGCATATACCCTTGGGATCATTCTCCATAAGCGAGGTGGCAGTCAAGTTGGTTTATGTTGCCTCAGGATTTTGTTTACATTACAGAATTCAGTTGTTTTAAACGACAATGGATACTTTGCGTATGGCAAGTCTATTTACAACATCCATAATGTAAATTCTCATTTGACAATCAATAAACAGGGAAGATAAGTACTAAATTCCAAGCATGAATACTGATAAAAATATTTTGTGACGAATTTTAAAGAGCCCCAGTTTAGTCAGAAAAGAATAATCTGGAATATACAAGTGCTATTGATTTAACAGTTTGAAGTACTTTATACGGATATAATGGAATTCTAAATTATTTAATTGTAATATTCCATCCGAAGAGATGTGAAGCTCTGCACGAATTACTCACCGTCTGAAATCAAACAAATCTGAGGAAAAATGACAATATACCGTACATCAAGCTGTTAACACCATTCAAGGAATTATCGAGTGTTATGTATTTGTGTGTTTCTACCGGCTCCGACAGCCTCTTGGGAGAGCCTCTCCTCAAAACAATGATTAAAATTATCATTGGCTGAAAGATCGCGGATTCTGTTTCGTCCAATCAAGTGATTTGCTGGGTTTTTGTATATCGGAGGGATTGTTGTTTCTGTAGGGATTCAGTTCATTGACGATTTTCATCATCGTTCGCTTCCGTTGCTTCCCTGATCACTCCACAACAAATGTTTCACACAACGGACCGTGCGTAATCATTCCTAGATAATTCTGCCTTTACTTTCATTCTTATGACCGAGCGATGGGCTGGTTCCTTATCTTCACTCGTGGCCGATTCTCCATCGATCAAAGAAAATCTTGGCGGAGTTTTAAATGCAACCTCAAGCTGCTAAAATCAGAAACAGGATGGTGGGTTACCCGGGGAAACATCCAGATGCCCATCTAATTAAAATTTGTCCATTTCTCTAGACCCCTCAGACCTGTGGTTCCTTCATTTATCGAGTACTATTAATGAAGAACTATTTTTGAGGCCACACATGGGCGATTTTGATTGATAAGGCATTTGAAATATGGTAGTGTATGTTGGTATTACAAGTGAGTCACGTATCTCACGATGAAAATATGTATTATACAAGATGTGTACCCACAATCCAGCTACTGTCGTCAGAGTAACCCTACCAGGGCAGCATGACGTATAAAGAAACGGAGGATAATGTTCTTATGAAATCGGTGATGGCGCATTTCCGTTCTTAAGGTGCAGAATCTCTTTACAAAGTAATCGAAAGCCCCGCAGCCGCTCCGTGCTACGCCGGGAACATTTCCGATAGCCCTCTCACGCGAGTGCTCTGGACTGTCGGGAGCAACTTCTGCGATCCAACTGACGCCCGTTGCAGCTCCCGCGGGCGAGTTTCCCGCCGCCGGCGGCGGCGGCGATGTGGGCGTGGGCGTGGGCGTGGGCGGTGGCAGCGCCCGCGCCCGCGCCCTCGTTCGTCGTCGTCGTCCTCAAAGGCGCGGGTCGGAACGAGAGGCAGGAATTCGATACCCGCCTGCGCCTCTGCTGGTTCGCCTGCGCTAAATTACTTTTCCGGGCGACGCGCGCGCCCTCTCAGTCGCTCTCTGCCGCCACCGCCTCCGCCGCCATCGCGTCCGCCGCCACCGCCCCCACCGCAACAGCCATCGCCCATACCGGCAGTGCCACTGCACCACCACCGCCACCGCCCCCACCGCTCCCACGGCCACCGGCATTCCCACTGCAACACCACCGCCACCACTGCCACTGCCTCCGCCACCGTCACCGCCACCGCCATGGCCACCGCCACCGCCACCGCCACCGCCACCGTCACTGCCGCAACCGCCGCCGACCGCCGCTGAACCAACGGCGACCGCTCTGTGAGCCACATGTGTTCGAGACAGCGGTGACACGAGAGAGGGAAATTGCGCGTCTCTCTTTATTCTATTAGCCATTTTTACAATGAATGTTCCTATTTCGTGACTTCATGTAATACTCCTATGGAGATAAATAAGGAAAATAAGAGCCATAGTTAAACTAACAGGGATATGGTTATCAGGCAAGTGTTGCAAGCTGAGGTCTGTAACTATCCTCTTCTTTTTTATTCCATTAAATACATTTCATTATTTCTATATTGTTTCTGTGTTTTGTTCTATCTCAATAAAGTATGTTTTATTCTGTTAAATATTATATTCGTCTTTAGTTCTGAGACTACCTGATCCTACATTGCACGAAAATGATTGACACATACTAAATAACGGCCTGGATTGTTAGGTTTAGTCCTGAGATACTGAGAAATAAGCGGTCCATGAATGAAAAATAATCTAAAGAATCTAGAAGACTAACATCGCTAAAACGCCAATGTAACGCCTTTATAATGCTCAGTCCAGTGCTGACTCCGATTACGAGAGTATTGCAATTATTCTCGATTTGTAATTATTATTGTAATTATTGTTCAGACACATATGAGAGAAAAGCCTCTATAAATAACCAAATGTGTTATCGAATTATTCAAGTTATTTGCATGATATTAAGGGTTTACATTGAAACAATTATTAAAGCAGAACCATTAAGACCACACATTTAGGCATCTTCGCCAAGCATATATCTCTTTGCAAGAGATCTGAGGGAAACCCTGACACTTCATGCTTAAGTGAGAGGAGTGTTTAGCCCATTGAGCAGTTCAGTTATATCTAATACTTCAGTAAGTGTTGCGAGATCATCCCTTCAAGAGGAAATAATCCCTTCAAGGCGATCTGCTATGGTACCTATCCTGTTACAAACTTAAGGAATCTCTCTTGTTCATATCATAGTACGCCCTTCTGGAGGTCTGACACATCTGTAACTAATAAACATTTTATTCGTTTAAATGGCAGTAAGTATTAATTATTGCTGTAGAGTAAATATGGATTCGTAAAGCTCCATTGTACTGAAACATCAGTACATCTTCTTCCTTTCACGGTATAGTGTGACGGTCCAATTAGTCGCGTCCAAAATAAATACTAATATTGGATTAGAACTAAAAAACACTTTAATTTCGTATGTTAATAAGAACGAAAACATGTGAAGGTCCATGACTGGAAGATGTTTTCTTTAACTGATTGATATTCTAAAGAACTGTGCCCAAAATAAACTGTGAGAATATAAATAAATAAAAACAGGACATATGTATAAATAATAACACGTCACAACCATGTAATGTTTCATAACTAAAAGAATTTCCGTGATCATAAAATAATTTTCCATGATAGGAATGAGACAGGCGAATGTCCTCTCAAACATGACGAACAATTACTGATAAATGTTAAAATAAGAAAACCAGTGATTACAAAAGGGGTTACGAATATTATAAATATTTTGGAATACATTTAGGAATTTATGGTAACGTTCAAAGACTATTAAATCTATATATTTAAAAAAATAAGGTATTCTGCCATGGCTTCGTTTAGAGCTTCTACTGAACCGATTGTAGTATTTTTTCCTTTAAATGAAAGAATGTGATCCCTAGATGTGTTATTAGATATTGTTTGTGTTGATTCACCAACATTTACGGTGTAAATTAATTAATTAAATCATTCTTTAATAGTACGCTTATCAATTGTCAATTGTTTTCTTCCAAAGGGTGGCTGCTTTAAAAATTGATATATATGAGTCGATAGATGTGCGTCCCCGCCGCTTCATGGTGCCGCTACTTGATATTTTGTTTTGATTGTTGAGATTTGTTCACAATTCTTCAAGGTTTTGTTTCAGTGTAATAATTGCATTGTGAAGATGACAGTTTGCATATACATATTTGCTTTTGTAGTGTATTTTGTAGAGAACATTCGGACAGTGGGTTTTCTTCGGTTGTAGTGAAGTTGTTTACAGGTTATGTCGAATTCCGAATCGTTGCCCACGCGCCCCAAAAGACGCAAACGTAGTACATTGACTGGGAGCAGGGAAAGAGAAAGTCAGCGTATCTGTCGTGATAGTGAGGTCATTTCGTTTTCTGTTAGGTTATTGTCTATGAAATGTCAGTTTTGTTCTACTTTGTACTTCCCATGTTAGAGAAATTCTGTAAACGAGTTTACTGTGTGTTGCTTACATGGGAAAATAAGTTTACCTTCGAGCAATATGCCAGAAGAAATCAAACAGTAGTTTATAGGAGATTATGACACATCAAAAAACTGTAGAAATAATATCCGTCAGTATAATAGTGGTCTTTCTTTTGTGCAATTTGGTGCCGATATTGCATTGCCACCTGGTCATGGGCCATACGTGTTCAAAATTTTGTGAACAAATCACAGTATATCTTCGTTATACCCTGAAGATTCAAATAATGCAACATGTGAACATTAGTCTAGGCACAGTATTTTACATTTATTTTAGATCACACCGTCATATTTTGACGGGTTCTCACTAGTACAATATAATATAAAAAAGAAATATGTAAAGAAACAGTAGCATTGTTAGAGAAGAGTTGTCTTTTGTTTTAAACTACGCGGTATGGAAGAATCAAAAACCTGAGGAGATGTGGCGGAGATTCCGTAGTGAACGCATCGTGTGATTTTGGTTTTACGTACGATTACTTGTGAGATGATCTTAAGTTGCCGTAGTGGACGCATCGCATGTTGGTTTCGAAGTTTCTAAATTTTATGAAGTTAATTTTGAAAATGTTATGATTTGTTTGTTTTTTTTTGAAATTTTGGGATATGGACAGCAGTGGCAGCCAATCGCCGTGCAGCAAAAAGGGAAATTTAAAATCATTATATTTTGTTTTTCTATCATCAAAATTTATAGCAAGGCCAAGATTGTTAGTTTTTAAGACTTTAGATAAATAAAAAGGCCAGTCATTTGTTTTTAAATTATTCATACTGGTAAAGTGCACTCGTGTGAATGTTGGTAATAATTAATTGTGTGAATGTTGGAAGAAAATATTTATAGTAAATATTAGATTGTAGATCATTTTTCAAAGGGTATTTTATTTGTTGGTTCTTTTTTGTTATGTATGCACATGTTTTGATGTCATAAGCGAGGTAGAATTCCGTGAATATTTTGTCAAGTGAATACTGAATAAACCAAGCCGGTATTTTTATACGGTTTTATGACAGAAATTTCATGGAGTTATATCTGTCAGATAGCAACAACCTGAATGATAGGGAATGATTAAAATATATACATCTTTCTGAAGTAATAGTAATGTTATTCTCGGTTTCCTGTTTAGGATCGATTTCGCGAACTCACGATATATAAATTCGTTGGAATGGTGTATCACAAACCCATATTATAAAAGTAATTTTATTTGTATTCATAAGGAAGAGGGCAAAGGCGTTGTGTGTATATTTGAAAACCATAACAACTGATCTAGGAGGCTACAGCCTTTTACTGCTCTTAGAAATCTCATCTCAGAAGCTTATATATTACTACTTTTCAGTACATGTATATTACATTAACCCTTTATTGCATGTTTTTTCTTTTCACTTGCAATAACTATTTTTGATTATATTTATTTATTTATTTTAATTAAGGGAAAAATAATAAAAAAATTCAGAAGTAAATATTACTTGAGAAAAACAGAAAATTAAATTGTGTTACTCCTGCAACAAAATGTGCTATAGTTCACAATTTAAAAGAAATATTTATTTTTCAAATAGTTTGTGATAAAATAAGTATCAAGGAAGTCAAAAAATAAGTATCATTCGTATTTTAGTTTGATTATATTCCTAAAACTGTTTCGTTTCTGATATACGGAAACTGTGTTACTAGGAAGTTCCGATTCACGACGCCACTAGATTACTATCACTTCATCTCGTCATCTTATCGCGTTTACCGCCTAACAATACATGGGGTGACCTAAACGTATGATGTAAATTACGTGCAATATGAAATAGTTTATAATTAACTCGTTAGAATGGGTTTATGACATGAAAAACATTACGTTACAGGTGAGTTACACTATGCAATAAAGGGTTAATCTATATATTTAAAAAAATAAGGTATTTATTACATGGGAGTTTTTTTTTCTCCCTTTCAAAATTCAAAACTTAAGTAGTATATGATTTAGTGTAGGGATCACAGAATTTTGAAAATGTGCACACAATTCACTTTTCCCCATAGCCCGTCATACGCAGTTTTTAACTGTTTTTTGACGTAAATAAATAAATAAATAAATAAATAAATAAATTCTGCCATGGCATCGTTTAGAGCTTCTACTGAACCGATTGTAGTATTTTTTCCTTTAAATGAAAGAATGCAATCCCTAGATGTGTTATCAGATATTGTTTGTGTTGATTCATCAACATTTACGGTGTAAATTAATTAATTCAATCATTCTTTAATAGTACGCTTATCAATAGTCAATTTTTTCTCCCAAAGGGTGGCTGTTTTAAAATTGATATACACGATATATATAGATGTGAGACCCCGCCGCTTCAAGGTGACGCTGCTTGATGTTTTGTTTTGATTGTTGAGATTTGTTCAAGATTCGTCAAGGTTTTGTTTCAGTGTAATAATTAATTGCATTGTGGTGATGACAGTTTGCATGTATTTCCTTTTGTAGTGTATTTTGTAGAGAACAGTGAGTTTTGTTCGATTGTACTGAAGTAGTGAAGTTGTTCCCAGGTTATGTCGAATTCCGAATCGTTGCCCACGCGCCCCAAAAGATGCAAACGTAGTACATTGACTGGGAGCAGGGAAAGAGAAAGTCAGCGTATGTGTTGTGATAGTGAGGTCATTTCGTTTTCTGTTGGGTCATTGTCTATGAAATGTCAGTTTTGTTCTACTTTGTACTTCGCATGTGAGAGAAATGCTGTAAAAGAGTTTACTCTGTGTTGCTAAAATGGGAAAATAAGTTTACCTTCCAGCAATATGCCAGAAGAAATCAAACAGTTGTTCATAGGAGATTATGACACATCAAAAACTTTAGAAATAATATCCGTCAGTATAATAGTGCTCTTTCTTTTGTGTCATTTGGTGCCGATATTGCATTGCCACCTGGTCATGGGCCATACGTGTTAAAACTTTTGGGAACTCCACATCACAGAATATTTTTGTTATACCCTGAAGATTCAAACAATGCAACACATTGTGAACATTAATCTGAGCACAGTATTTTACATTTATCTCAGATCACACCGTCAAACTTTGACGGGTTCTCACTAGTATTTGTTTAAAAAAAACGATGTACCGATCCTCTAGCTTGGAGACTTTTCCATTTAAATGGAGGGTTCTCCTAGCGCCTCCTCGAAGCCAAACGCCGGCTTTGCCCCGCCGCCGCCGAGGCTGTCTCGTCGAGCGCATCGCCTCGCCTCGCTCGTGCTCCGCCGCCGCCGCCGCTGTGTCGTGCGCTGCGCTAATTACGCGCTCGTTATAAATCGCGCCTCAGAGGAGACGCGGGCGATTTACATTTTATTACGATGTAAGGAGGCGTCTCAGCGCCGCTTACGGCGAAGCGGGCGGCCTCTGGCGGCGCGGGCGCGGGGGCGGCGCCGAGTGCGGGAGGGCGCGCCAGCCCGCAGCCCCGACCTCCTGCCACTACACGCGTCGCCACCCCCCAGTGCTCAGACCCACAACAGACCTTGCAGGGTGAAACACTGCAGCGAAATCTTTGCTGTTTACAAATATATTTACCTACATTTTCAATTGGTAAAATTTGTAGGCGAATTAATGTTTTTTTCCTGCAATTTTGGGGTAAAATCTCTAGTAGGGTATAGAGGTAAGAACGTGAGAGCGTAGTCTTCGCAGCAGGAGTCAGCATCTCCTTGCATGTCGCGTCTCCCGGACACAGGTGCGAATGTTTCGACCCCCTCAAGGTGACAGCCAAGTAGTTACTGATCTTTTGAGACCTTCCTCAGGGCGAGATGCTTTTTCAAAATGCAAGGCGACAGCCAAGTCGTTACTGACTGTGACCGCGGAAGCCTACGCTCTCATTTCATCAACCTTTACGGGGAGGAAACATTTAGTCATTCGTGGCATATCGCCCTGAGGAAGTTCGTTGAATGATGAACCGTTGACACCTGTACATACGACGCGGCGCTCTAGGACAGCCAAGTAGTTATATATAAGAACATCGTAGTTTCTTAAAAATTCCTGGTCTTCAGAATAAATTACAGTCTACATAAGTTCGTTAAGTGGAACTCAACTTCACTCGCTTTCATAAACTCGATTAATATACCGCTTTCTGAATAGATCTTTTATGTATCTTTATTGTATTTTTAAATTATTTGTTATCAAACCCCGTTTTATTGTCGTTGGTGTCAATTTGGAAACCGCAAAACTTTCGAAAAGTTCAGGTACAAACAATACAACACACAAGAGCTGTAATTGTAGTCTGAATATTCTGTTTAAGAAAAGTATTTTGCCGCTTACAATTGAAAGGCTCGACGTTAGTTAGTACTAAGCCACATTTTCATCGAAATTAAGATAATTGGGGTAACGTATTTGCTATATCGTTTATGAAAAATTTGGTGTAAATATTCAGATGCTGGTGTAACAATGTCACCGTACCACGAAACTATTTGTTTTTCACTCTGTGGCGAAGGGCGTAAGATTGAAACCTTTATTTTATTATTTCTCAAAATGAACTCGAAATTACACAAGGAATTTCGATTTTCTTGTAAAAAAATTTTCTTCTATTTTTTCAAAATGAACTCGAAATTAACTAGAGCTAAACACTTCAATTAAGCAAATAATTAAAAATGCAGTTAATGAGCAAGCCATCTTTCTGTATTAGAAAATACTCATTGCATAATATAAGATTACAAATGATAATAAATTACATAGTATGCATTAATTGGAAACAAAAAAGTGTGGACAAATTTATTAGCATTATGTCACTTACAGAAAGCAGACAAGCCGCGGATGTCACATTTGTAATTAATTTATATTTTAAATTTTAAATTTCAATTAAGCTAATAATTACGGTGATGTCTGTCTAAAATATTCGATATGCATCATGTAACTTATTTGTTTTAGTAGTTGTAGAGATACTTTATGATGCAATATGACTGCTCTCTGCCAAAACACAATAAATGAAAGTTGAAATGATACAAGGCGTTGTCATTGCCAACAGTACTGTTTATTTCAATAAGAGCAGCTTTCGATGGCTTAGTAAGCATCGTAAGTTTCCTGCTGTCTGGGAGCCACAAAAACGACTGATGATGATGATGGCTAAGCCATCGAAAGCTGCTCTTATTGAAATAAACAGTATTGTTGGCAATGACAACGCCTTAAATCATTTCAATTATGTAGAATCTGACGACATTTCACCACTAAACCAATAAATAATTAACCAATTATTTTGAGAAAAGAAAGTTTTAATATTTTTCTTCGAACATAAGGATGTAGATACTTGTTTTTCAGCTATATAAATTATTGACCCTACTTAATGTATTCACAAAGAAGTCTGTTTTAAAGGTTCGCCTTCATGAAATAGTCTGTATTATATTAAATAGTGAAAACAACACATTTTTGAAACTAATGTTGGTTAGAGTGTTTTGACGTTTAGAACCCTATTGATTCTGATCCTTATTTTAATTTAAAGGAACATATACCACATACTATTAGTTTTCAGAAACAGGAAGCAATGAAGGAATTGAAATTTCAACCTGAATAGTAACTTCAATTGGAAGTTTCAATAGTAGCTAGTTACTTCTTTTTTTAACTTCCTTTCAGAGCAAGGTGACCTAAGTTGACCCTACAATTTTATTGATAGTTAAGAGATCTTTGGAAAAATTCCGTAAAATTGTATCAGAACATTGATATAATTAACCTCACGTTAGTCTCACATGTATTGTTTCATGTTACGTCGCGAATGGATATTGTTTTCTGCTTTGATTTAAATCATCGTATTATTTTAATTATTTGGAATGTTTATTGTGTTGATATGTTGATAATGAAGATATTATAATTTTTAAGTTTTTAAAAGACCTTCGGAACTTACTGTACGAACAAAAATCCATAATTATAGAGTAGGAGAAAGAGAAGTGAAATGCAAGAGCAGAGTAGTAATAAACTCATGTATTTATTAGTTTAAAATATGTGTATAATTTATCCATAAAATATGGAGGTATAATTGTCATTATTATTTTAAAATAATTTAAACAAACATTGTATAATATTTTTAATTGTAATGTTTGTAAATTGTAGTGTTCTGCCATCATATTGCATAAACCTACGCGCAGAAATAATAATAATAATAATAATAATAATAATAATAATAATAATAATAATAATAATAATGATAAATATCAACGTATCGTAAAATAAAATAATCATTCCAGAGCCGTACTGGTAGCACGCTTATTTCCTTCGAGGACATTATTGAAAACCAGCCTGGAAACCGCCCCGCCGTCGACGAAACGACGTTTTTCTAAACGGTGTTTTTATCGCGTTTTTCGTTCTGAAGACGAAGCCAGTGCGATAGTTTACCTGAGTTCTTGGACACACAATCGTCACCGAATTAACAAAGTAAAATAATTGTGAGTACGGCCGTGGCTGAAAGCAGGGCCAGGAAACATCGGTTTGCTGTATTATTTAACGACGATGATAATTTTTTATTATGGAAATTTCCTTTCAAAGGTGTGTCCCCAACCGCCTTTACTGCCTTTAGTTGGATTGTTTGAAGCTAATAGGCAGTTGTAGTTTAAAAATCAAAGTTACAAAAAAGTTTTATTTTAATATTGACGAATTGAAATACCTAATATCAAATACAAACAAATATTTTTTTTTGAAAATGAATGCAGGAAAGATAACTGAAGACAATTGACACTCAGATATTGATATGTAATATTGGTGTTTGTTTCTGTACTTCGATTTTTTTCGTGTCCGATGACATTAGATCATTGTTACATCTCCTGCCTCATAAAATGAATTTTGATTAATGCACCAACGTTCTTCTCAGCGGGACTTGTGGTTTTGGAAATGTGCTTACCACTGTTAAAAATATTCATTTTATAAGACAGGAGGTGTAAGGTAGAAGTGTAATGACTCAATGCTATCGGCCACTAAAACAAATCTAAGTATATTTGGGTTTTCTTAACGTTGCGTCTCATGGTCACGCGCAAAGGAGTGAGAGGGAAGGTAGAGGGAGCCGCAAAAAATCGGAGCTGTTGCAGCTCCCCAATGGAGCCAACCTTCCATCCCCTTCCTTCGCGCGTGACCTTGAGACGGCACGTTAAGAAAACCCAAGTCTAGTATATGATCGTAGATTCCTGTTCTCCCCCCTCGCTTCCAAGGGCTTCGTTTTGCCGGCGCCTCGCCGGGGTCGCGTCTGCTCCTGTCCCCTCCCCTTCCCCCTCTCTCCACCGCGGCGCGACTCTCGACAAAATGACAAGGTCACCTGGCCCCGACGGTGGCGAATAGTTTTCTCCGACGGCCGGCGACGAGTCCGAACAGTCACTTCACGCCGAAAATCGCAGCACCAGCTGCGAAATGAGGGCGGTTGCAAGAGTTTTAATCGTGTTAAACAAATAATCAAAAAGATATTTCCTCTTAACCGAGTAGCAGAGTACGGAATGTACACTGATGAGGAACGTTAACCAGCTTCTTGAAAATAAGCTCTCTTTGGCAGATAGTATTTGGGGTATTTTATTTCTATTCCGGGATTTAATGCATTGGGATATTATTAATAAGTTTTCAGATGGCTTGACCCTATAGTGTTTCGTGTTATATATCTTAAAGTCTCAACAAAAGAAGAATCACAGACGAATCCCAATACAACTTTGTACTATTTGGTAGTTTGTAATGTAAGTCTTAGATAAATGTATTTACTAAACTTATAACAATTTATCATTTCTGTCAAAACTTGTTTGTCGTAAATGTTCGTTGAAATATGTTTTTTGATGAAGTTGTTTGTTATCTAATGTCACTGCAGTTAATTCTCGCGAACTACCATCTAAAGGTATTCCGAGTGGATGTATGGTAGCTGAGCTTGTAGGCTTCAACAAACGTATATGTACGAAATATTCTCACAGTATTGAATGGATGACGAATTCCTCTTACTTCAGAATTTAACATTTTAATACCTTGCCACTAGGTTCCCTGTGTCCGTCGAAAGAGGGAGCAACTGGCCTTGGATTTGCAGAGAGAAATTGTGATGAGCACTGGTAACAATCTGAGCATTTTTGACTGAAATGTTTTCGAGCTGCGCGCATAGGTCGCGCTGTCGTCGACAGTAGACGGCTTAGTTGTCGCAAAGAAAGTTGTGCAGCGGTTCAGTCACAAATGTGTAAGGCAGTGGAGAGGCAGACGTAGATCGTTTCGTGTGATATATATCGTGTGATTTATGAAACTGTACAACAAAGTGTGTAGTATGGAAACTCGTGTGGATATCATTACGAAGACCAACGCAGAAAATGTATATGCGATAACATTTTGTAAGGTAAGTGCGACAGTAGGTTGTAGAATTTGATGTTGTTGTACCCTCTCAAAAAAAGAAAAAAGGAATGAAAACCTCTTGGAAATGATCTAAGTATTCCATATTTCCCTGTCTCCATATTAACTCTTATTTTAACTAAGTGGATTGGACGTAAACCAATGTTTATTGGAGAAGGTGGTTCAAAAGAGTTTTGTGTCTGCCTAGTGTTGAGAACATCTGGATATATAAGCGACTGGTTATATGAGGTACCGAATCACACAAATAATATTGCACTTTTTATTAGCAGATTTATTCTTAATTTATCTTTGAAACCGGAGAATTTAAAGTTATGATAACGATGTCGGGTTTTCTAGGGACATCTTAAGAATTTATGTAACGAAATTCATTCTGAGAAGGAAATGAGTATATTTTATGTTTGATAATTAACGGCATACAAATTTGTGCAATTAAATCTACATGAAACAATTGAATCTTTTTAAAACTTCTATTCAACCTGCACCCAAAAGTAATTTCCAGTAAGTTTCTCACTGTGTTGTTAATGAGATCAATTTTACATTCCTCATTGTATTATTAATCTTTCAGCCTTATGAGAAGAATTTAATTGACATCTCTTTTAAGAAAAATTTCCAAAGATGTTATTACAAGTTTTAACAATCATTGATTATTTATTTGTTGTAAGTATAAAATCTAGGTAAAAAGATCAATATTCAAATGACTCTTGTCTCAATTTTATAACAAGTTATATTACATGGCATCCAGTTGCAATATACCGGAATTATAGTAGTGATTATAATGTACACATAACAAAATTTAAGATGGAATTTGAACAAAAATCAGTATTCTGCGTTGAAAACGCCATAAACTAAATTACACAAACTACGTAGTATAGTAATTTGTTCTCTTATCAGAAACCAAGTAAATAATAACATATTTTGTTGCTTCACCTAACCTTACAAGACAGTAACAGCTTAAATAGTGTAAATAAAAACAGTTTAAGTGAAAACAACTTTTCAGTTTAGTATCCCATGGCAAAATATCTTATAACTGCACTCCGTACAGCAATCTGCGAGAAACTTTTCTTATTAGCGATAGACTCTTAGCTACATTGCGTTTTGAAAATGTAATAGATTCATCAAACTCTTATTACTACTTATTGGGCGCTCTCAAAGTTTTAACGATACCAAGTATATTTTTTAATCTGATTATTTCTGAATTTTCTTCTACCATGTGCAAAATACAAAGCAAAGGCCAAGGAGCCACGTCATCCTTGAGTACAGAAATGGCTGACAGACGTACTACACATGTGATATTACATTACTTAAAACTTTAATACAATAGAAGTGATGTAAATCACTCTTTGAAATATGTCCTTATTTTTTTTACTTCGTTCTAGTGCTCACTTCTTAAAGGGTGAGCCAGAAAAAAGTTATTAAAAGCGGGTATTTACATCGCTCATCATATTTAAAATTAAATATTTTGTTTGGTCTTCGTAGCTACATTTTTTCTTACAATTCAAAAGAATGAGTAACGAATGAGGAATTTCGACCGGATGTATGTAAAACATACTGAATGTTCCTACTAGATTTGCTTTCCGCATCAAAGAATCCAAGCCATAAGCTAGACGTGAATCAGCAGCCCTCCGTTTCCGCGCAAAGGGCCGCATGAGCGCCACAGTGTATTTTCCCTCCCGGAGGTATACTATAGTGTGTGCGCACTATTCGTTGTCTGATCTCAGTTGGTACAGGAGGAGAGTTTGTAGAACGCAATATCTGCCCCCAATCTCTTTCGTCTGCGTGCTACCGCAACGCCAGGTAGCGTATCGCACCTCCCCCACTCCATCGCCTTCCCGCCCATCGTTTCCCCTGCTCTTTTCTCACCCACTCTCCGTTTCCTTCCCTTTCCTCCCTGTTCACTCACCGATCCCTGATTGGCTCCCCGCTTGTTTCCAGCTCCGTCCCATCTCCATTCCCGTTGCCTTCCCATTCCCACCTTCTCTCGCTCTCTCTCCACGCACTCCCGTATTCCGTCACAGCACTCTCGTCATTCCCCCCTTTCCCTTCCTCCTTTAAACCCGTTCGCTCCTTGTTGCCTCTCCGCTCTCCCCAAACTTGCTCCTTGCTCTTATCTCCACTCTCTTCGCACTCCCACCCGTTCTCTCCCCAATGTCTTCTCCCCGTCCCTCTCTGCCCTCTCTGCGCTCTCAGCCCACTCTCACCCCACACGCTCCCCGCTCGTTTTCCGCCGTCTCCCCGCCCTCTCCCCATCCTCTCCTAACCCTCTCTAAGCTTGCTCCCCGCTCGCTCCTCGCTTGCTCCCCGCTCCCTCGCCGCTCGATCCCAGCCCACTCCCCACCCGCTCCCCGCCCACTCCCCGCCCGCTCCCCACTCACTCCCCGCCCGCTCCCCACTCACTCCCCGCTCGCTCACTCCCCGCCCGCTCCCCGCCCGCTCCCCGCCCGCTCCCCGTTCGCTCCCCGCCCGCTCCCCGCCCGCTCCCCGCCCACTCCCCCTCGCTCCCCGCCCGCTCCGCCCGCTCCCGCCCGCTCCCCGCCCGCTCCGCCCGCTCCCCTCGCCCGCTCCGCCCGCTCCGCCGCTCCCCGCCCGCTCCCCGCCCGCTCCCCGCCCGCTCCCCGCCCGCTCCCCCGCCCGCCGCTCCCCGCCCGCTCCCCGCCCGCTCCCCGCCCTCCCCCTCCCCGCCCGCTCCCCGCCCGCTCCGCCCGCTCCCCGCCCGCTCCCCGCTCGCTCCGCCGCTCCCCGCCCGCTCCCCGCTCGCTCCCGCTCCCCGCCCGCTCCCGCGCGCTCCCCGCCCGCTCCCCGCTCGCTCCCCCGCTCGCTCCGCTCGCTCCCCGCTCGCTCGCTCTCCGCTCGCTCCCCGCTCGCTCCCCACTCGCTCTCCGCTCGCTCTCCGCTCGCTCCCCGCTCGCTCCCCGCTCGCTCCCCGCTCGCTCCCCGCTCGCTCCCCGCTCCCTCCCCGCTCGCTCCCCGCTCGCTCCCCACTCCTCTCCGCCGTCTCCGCGCCGTCTTCTTTCTGTCTCCATACTCTTCCCGCTGCCTCTCCTTCCTCACCCGCTCTCTCCCTGCCCTCTTCCCGCTCTCTCCCCGCTCCCTCCCCCTCTCAACTCACTCGCACCCTACTTCTCCGCCTCGGGCTCCGCGCCCCTGGCTGCGTCCGTTCACATCCAGCGTAACGCGTGCGAGCGTGCGGTAGCTCGCGGAGATAGCCACACGTTTATCACGCGTAACACGGCGGAGCGGCGCAGTCAAAGTGAGCATACCTCTCCATTGCGGGGGATGATCACGAAAATTACAAGGGAGAGGGGCCGGTTTGTGCTGAGTCACAAGCCGCTTACCGGGGCGGATTTCATTACGGGGAAGCGAGACAGGCGCGCGGGCGGGCGGGACGGCCAGGGCGGGCGCCTCCGCCGCAGAGGGAGATGAGGGCCATCAGGGGGTGGCAGGGAGCGCACGCGGCGGCGAGCGGCGGAGCTGTAGGAAGAATGATGAGCATCTTGCGCGTTGCACGATAGTAGAGGTGGTGGCAACGGGGATGTGCGCCAAGAAATAGCAGGCGACGCGAGTATCTTGGTGCGGTTTTCCATACGTGTGTGGAAGGAAGTAGGATACACGCTACAGGATTAAAATGAAAAGGAATGATGTCAGGTGACTACGACTGGATTTTATCAGGATTCGGAAGCAGGAAAATTCCGATTGGTGTGGTAGGTAAAGGAGGATTTTATAAATTCGATGCTGAGAAGCTGGAGCGACGGAAATAACGTAGTGAACGAGGGAGGTCGTAGACTTATGAGGCAAGCGCAAGCGGATAAAAGAGAAGAAAGCAGCTAGGTCAGGAATTTTTGAAGATCTCAAATGTACAACGTATGCACTTTCAAAGAAATAGAAGAACATAGTCAACATTGTAGAAGTAAAGGAAAGTCAGTTGGCACACATGTACAGCCATGTCGGCAAGAACGCAATCAACGAACAAATAGAAAGATATCCCAGGCCAAAAAGTGGGTTCAAGTTCGGGGGTAGCGGTGGAAGCAGGGTTCGCCCGGATTGCTCTGCTCAGACTACACATAAGAGGTTGAGGTCGTTGCCTTATGTGAATAAAATGAGGTCGAAGCTGCGACGTCAAGGAGTGCGGTGGTGGGGACGAAATCAACAGGATTGCGAATGGAAGGGGATGTTGCGCTGCAGAGGGATCTGCAGTGGCGATGACGGTAGCGAAAGCCTACATTTGAAGTGGTGATAGTGGGAGCAGACGTTCTTAGGGGACCGGTGAGGAAAGTGCCGTCGAAGTGTCGGACGTCATGTGAGCCGTCAGGCGTTTCGTGGGGTGCGAAGAAGGGGTGAAATGACGGGGAAAAGGAAGGGTGCAACGACGTCGTTTGCGACGTCGCGGGGTGACATCGTGCGCGACGTCCAGGACGGCGCCATGTGGGATGTCGGGTGCGACGTCTAGTGCGACGTCCAGTACGACGTCGGTTGAGACGTCGGGTGCGACGTCGGTTGCGACGTCGGTTGCGACGTCGGTTGCGACGTCGGGTGCGACGTCGGGTGCGACGTCGGGTGCGACGTCGGGTGCGACGTCGGGTGCGACGTCGGGTGCGACGTCGGGTGCGACGTCGGGTGCGACGTCGGCCGCGACGTCGGCCGCGACGTCGGCCGCGACGTCGGCCGCGACGTCGGCCGCGACGTCGGCTGCGACGTCGGCTGCGACGTCGGCCGCGACGTCGGCCGCGACGTCGGCTGCGACGACGAGAGAGGCTGTTGCGCAGCACGGTGCAGCGTGGGGTGGAGAGGGCGGGTGAAGGGGGCGTGCCGCAAAGGCCGCCGACGTGGAAGAAATTGAAAGTTAGAGGGCGGTGCGCGAGGGGGCGAGGGCGCTCCGCCGCATGCGCTCGGCCGCGCGAGTTGCGGCGCTGTTCCGCCGGAGGGATGCCGTCCATTGCGTTACGGAACGAGGGGCTCTCGGCGCTATTATCGCGTGCTGCGTCAAATGAACCCACGGGAAACAGAATGCTTTTCTCCTACTCATTTGTCATCGCTTTATTCATTAGGATATGTTTCATAAAACTGTAATAATACTGGTCGTAAGGATTGAATTGAGATATTGTTTTGTGAATATATCGACTTTTCTCTTTCATAACAATAAATGGAAAATAAATCGATTAAAAAGTCATTGAGATGGGAAAAAGGCAAAATTATCTGTTAGAATTAAACTGAAGATAAGGATGCGTGGAAGTAATTAAGTACAATCGTAATACTACATTGAAGGATATCCCTCGGACATTTTAAAGAAAATTAGTGGACTTTAGGAGAAAGACGAAGTAGAGATCATAACTATATTATGTAGTTTATATAATTTAATATTATTTGTTTCTTCAATACATAATTACAATAGATAATAAACCCCTTAGGATATAAAATAATATATGGATTAAAATCATGTTAATTGTCTTTAAATTAGTGAGATTTGCAGAAATAATATTTATCTATCGGAAATTGTTCAATCACTATTCAACTGTTTTGCAAACTTATTGTTAGAAACGTCAGTAATTATCTGAGGGGAATGAATTGACTAAGTATATTGTTTCTTGTTTGTTTGTTTGTTTTTTGTTATTTTAGGACGCATCTACCTCTAGGTCATTAGCGACCACTATTGGAGTTAATGGAATTGCAACTACGAAGATGAATCGATATGGTGATGATAAGGGGTGAAAGGACAAACACAAATACAAACCAGGGCCGACGCGGGACTCGAACCCGTTACCCTTCAGTCCGAGATTGCTACAATACTACAGCCCTAGCGATCTCAGCCACCGGGTCGGCTAAAGCATATT
Source organism: Teleogryllus occipitalis (assembly GCA_011170035.1). NCBI lineage: Eukaryota > Metazoa > Arthropoda > Insecta > Orthoptera > Gryllidae > Teleogryllus > Teleogryllus occipitalis. The sequence continues at coordinate 34,465 of BLKR01015119.1, read as the reverse complement.
GTTGTTCTCGTTTTGTCGAAAAACGTTTCGGACGAAACTACAACATTCCTTCTTGTAAGGCTGTGTCGGATGTAGTTCTTTCGTTCCCCGCGACCTTTGCATCCCATCTCGTTCTCTCATTTTGTAACTTGGGGTTAACGCGGCCCGCGATACCGCAGAAACACGCGCAATGCTTATCCGCGGCGTAACGACGCGCTTCCCGCCAGACATAAATTCCGCTCCTATTCCGCGCCTGCTCGCCAGCGACCTTCGCCCGCGCGGCGCTTTCCTTTTCGGTCGCGTCTGCGAATCCTCCTCCACGCAGCGCCATCGCAAGCCATTTTGTTCCGGCTGGGAAGGGAACATCGGAGAGGCAGGATCTCCTCGCAGGTTTCTTTCCACTCTGTGTGCATTCTAGAAAACAAGCTGGTTCGGATACTTCTTAATAGAAAATAAGAGAGAAAGAAATATACACTTGTAACATTTTGTCTGATTGATTGATTTTTTCGTGTTTCCGGGCGCGTCAACTGCTTTGGTCATTAGTCCCGTTAGTGCAGTGCATGTTTTTTTCTCGGGAGATGGCGGTGATTTTTCCCCGCTGGATGGCGAGATCCGGCGCCGACCTACCGTCGGCTAGTGGGGTTTCTCCGTAACCAGGACTCTTCCACCAACGGAGCACCGCCCCAGCCGGGACAAGATCTAAGTTCTCGACCGGTCACTTGAAATATGTGGTAGTGTAGTGCATGTTAGTGTAAGTGTGTGTGTAAGGGGAGAGAATAGGACAAAGAAGAGGCAGGACAGATAGCGCGCGGTCCGTGGCCTGTTTGTTAGGTACTGCTCCGGCATTCACCTGGTGTTGATCCGAGAAAGCACGGAAAACTACCGATCAGAGCAGCCGGCCGCTAGAATTCTCCTCCAGACAGCGACTGAATGCGACCTAGCTAAAAAGATCGTGTCGAAAAATTCTGCCGCAGTCAGGACGTTTTTGAAATGATAAAAGGCACTGGTTTTTGGAGTGATGGTATTTACGATATGTACAATGCGTTTGTATTGTGATGTTGGGAAGTGAATATATTTAATATGAATTATCAATATGTAGAGCCAATGAAGCTATTGTTTGTTTCGGTGAGCTAAAATTGAGTAGGATATAATTAGTATATTTGAATACAGGTATATTAAATTCGGGTTTATATTTTTCAATTTCAGTATACTCATTTGATACATCGTTGATTTATTAAGATACTCTTCTCTGTCCAGTAAGTGTGCATTCCGTATCTGCGGCAAAAAATATTTTTCTCTCCTTGTCACAAAATTCCAGGAACGTGAAGATTTCGTGTTATTACACGAACTTGCTTTCTTTTTCAAGAGAACTGGTTCAGGAGAGCGGATTTTTCTGGAGACGCCAGCTGCAAAGAAATCTCGCTCCAACTCCTCTTTGTTGAGGACAAGGCATGCTGATGTCTTCTTCCACCAAATGTGTTGTCCTTACCCTCGCCGCTCTCGCCGCCCTCGCCGCCCTCGCCGCCCTCGCCGCCCTCGCCGCCCTCGCCGCCCTCGCCGCCTTCGTCGCCCTCGCCGCCCTCGCCGCCCCCGCCCCCTCGCCCCCCTCGCCACCCTGGCCCCCCTCCCCCTGCCCCCCCTCGCCCCCCTCGCCCCCTCGCCCCTGCCCCCCCCCCCTCGCCCCCCTTCCCCTCCTTGCCCCCCTCGCCCCCTCGCCCCCCTCGCCCCCTCCCCTTGCCCCCTCAGCCCCCTCACCGCCCCCTCCCGCCCTCCGCCCCCTCCCTTCCCCCCTCGCCCCCCTCGCCCCCCTCGCCCCCTCCGCCCCCTCGCCCCCTCGCCCCCCTCGCCCCCCCCGCCCCCTCGCCCCCTCGCCCCCTCGCCCTCGCCCCTCGCCACCCCCTCGCCCCTCGCCCCCTCGCCCCCTCGCCCCCCTCGCCCCCCTCGCCCCTACCGCTCCTATCACCCCACTGCTTCAACACCTTTGCACCCCTACCTACGATATTTCTGATACTACTCATGATGCAACTCCTTCCCTGAGTTCCATTGTTTGCGAAAGCAACTCCACATTCTACCTCTTCAGCAGAAATAGTGCCAAAGACCTTTAAAACACAATATGACTAATTGAAATGCCCGCAACAACCACCTCTACTGCCCTCAGCAGCACCCATATCAATTGCCCCTGCCTCGTACCTTGTGTCATACCCTACTATCTTCCACCTGTTTCAACACACTTCCGCCATCAACGCCACATCTACCTACTCCCCCGGCTCCTCCTCGTCCTCCACCTCCGATCTCCTGCCGCCGCCTTCGACCTTGCCACGGTACGCGGGGGGCGTCTTATCGCACCTGATAACACATCCCGCCCGCCCTGGCAATGGGGCAATTTCCTTACAGATGTTTATATCGCAATAACGCGAAAATTAGATCCCTGGCGCGGAAGACGAGGCCCGCGCTATTCTATTACGCGACTGCAATTCGACGCAGGCGTTGCTGCGTCTCCAGCGCCGGCGCGCTGTTGCGGGTCGGCGCCGCCAGGAGCGTGGGCGCGGCGCGTGTTGTGTTGCTTCGGCGCATCTGCGTTCGAGTGCTTGTAGCGGGATTATGGCGAATATTCGATTCTATTGGAATAAATGAACGGGTCAAGGTTCCTATTTGCGAGCAAGGCAATAACGGGGCTTGTGAATGCCACCCGGATGGTTCTATGGGCGTTTGCTTGGCGGTTTTTCCAGTTAAGAATGCAAACAGGCTGACACAAACAATAGAATTTATATATTATAGAAGCGTTATAATGTTGATATTCTTATTAATCAGGTAGAAAGGGAGTAAATGAGTTGAATATTATTCTGCATTATCAATTTCCTAAGACGAATTATGATTACAAAGCTGTAAATGTGCAAAAATTCGTTTGGTCACAATTACTTTCCATATCTTGCTTTAATTTATTGGTTTTTCAAAAACCATCCTCCGAATATGACAGCCCAACAGCTTATCACTTGCAGAAAATTGAATGTATAACGGATATACCTGACAGTTATCAGCAACATATAAACAAAATCTCGAGCATAACATTTCGAAGTTATATCACAAATTGTGATTACAAAATTTCAGGCATGTTATTTTAATACTGTAATAATAACCTACAGAATATGGCGATTACGAAAGAGAAAAATATACGTATGTGTGTATCAGCTTGTCCAATATTCTTACGCCCTCGGAACAAAACTGCACATTTTTAGTGTGTGAAACTCCTTGTATCCCAGTGCTGTTGAACCAGTAAATTACAACGCAGTGAAATTCCGTTGGCTCGACGAGAAACTACTACTAGCGGCCCCGTCCCTACCGCAACGGAGTTTCCAAATTGGTTTCGTTCCTCGCCCGTGCCGCAGATCGCTGCAGTTCTAACCTCGAGCTTTTTGCCAAATGAGAAGTTCCGGGCTCTCTGTTATTCAGATCAAGTGGCGAAGGAGGAATACACGTTTGGAGATGGCAAGCATGGTGGGGAGTCCTTAGGAATAAATCATATCTGTTTCCGTCAGTGAAATAATGGAAGAGATCAGGATGAGTTCCTACAAACGAATTGTACAAGAATGTCGCCTCAGCCTGACATATCGGATTCCTAGCGATATTGGCGCTGTATTGCAGTCAGCAGGTGTCTTCAAAAATATACATTTCTCACAAATACTGTTCTATAACATTCAGCAGTTTGTAAACTTGTCGCTTGACGCTCATTATTGTGGATGAATGAAATCCGTAGACATTCATGTAAAAAATCGAAGTTCTAATGATATATTTGCAATAAAAAATGCTAATAGGATAATATTTTACATATATTTATGTGCCTCTCGCACACAGGTGTTTTGGTGAAAACTGAATTTTATATCTGCAATGTTTCACAAGATATTTGAGGGAACATGTTAGATGAGTCACCTCTTTAATGTACTATGAACTTCGAATTTGGGCTTGTTTTACAACTAGTGATTTTCGTCATGGCACAACACATTTAGAGGCTAATGACTGATTTCAGGAGAGAATATATAGTAGAGCGACTTAATGAACGTGCATTCCTTAGCAAATCCAAAGAAATGTCTGTTCACATTATGTAACAAATTACCACGAACAATTTTAGGGTTTGTAGATTAAGTAGATTTTAAGGTTTGTTTTAAATGTAAATTTGCATGTGTTTCTTGGAGAAAAAAATGAATTATTCCGATTTTTAAACCACTAAAATCTGACTAATGAAACCGTCATCTTTAAATTATTGATTCGAGAGAAATGTATCATGCGTTTTTCATGTTTTGCATCGCGAAAGAAATATTTCAATTGAAATAACTTAATAAACGTTGAAATAATTATTAGAAATTATTTATAAGCTTATTTATAATTTCACTAAAATTAAAAATTAGTTAAATAAATATGTAAAAGTTGTACTTGCAGGCTTTTCTTAAAAAAGTAATTATGCAATAAAACCGCACAAAATTGCCGTGGCCGTGATGAGATTAATAAGAATATAATTTGCATATCCTGAATAGGGATTGTGGATATAAATTTTATTAACAAGCGTTGTAATGTAATTCCAAAGATACTGTTTAGAATTTTGTGTATTCCTATCAACTTTCTTGGTACTAGTGTTTTTGAGACTTCTTTAAAAAAATCGCAAGTATTAAAAAACTTTGCAATTGAAAAAAACATGATCAGTCTGACGGACTGAGTTCTTGTGAGCTAAGTGTGTGTAAGCTAGGTCGAATTCAGTTCCTATCTGGAGGAGAATTCTAGCGGCCGGCTGCTCTGATCGGAAGTTTTCCGTGACTTCTCCTATCAACACCAGGCGAATGCCAGACCAGTACCCTAGTAAACGGGCCACCGACAGCGCGCGATCTTTCCTTCCTCTTCCTTGTCTATACTCACCCCTTACACACACACACACACACTCCCACACATGCCGGGAGACCAGTCAGGGACTTAAAACTTGTCGCAGCTAAGGCAGTATGCCCGGCTGGTGGAAGATACCTGGATGGGGAAAACCCCGCTAGTCGACGGTACGTCGGCGCCGGATCTCGCCATCCAGTGGGGAAGATCACCACCACCTACCGATGAAAAACACGCACTACACTTACGGGACTAATGAGCTAGGTAGTTGAAGCGCCCGGAATCACTAATCAGACAGTTAATGTTAACAAAATTCGATTTTTAACTTATGATATATGTAGATTCTCTGTTTAAACTTAAATTGATACCAAAAATGGTCCTCCCCTTTTTTTCTGGAAATCTGCTGTCGTTCCGCGACGCATGCCATATCGTTCCTGCCCTCACTGCCATCTCCGTTAGACCTCGCTGCCGCAAGACCTCACTGCTATCACCGTTACGATCCCTACCGGTATAAAGGTCATTCGCGTGTTCCAACCTCAAACGACGAGGGGAAGTCCCGTGCAGTTCATCTCGAGCAGATTTTATTGTCGGGAGAACATACGGGACGCGTGTGCCGTGCCATGTGTTCATAATATGCTCCTAAGTTCATTTAGTAGCAGCCCTGCTTACATTTGTGTTACTTTGATGTTCACAAATGTAATCTTAGTCAAATCTCTTGAGTGAACCCGCGACCTGCTCTCAAGCAAATCCGAAGCCAATCGCAACGTAGCTACGCAGCTCAATCCTCATGCGATTTAACGTGGTCTCCGAATGTTTGCAAAACCACGATGTTTTCTGTATGTAAATTGCAATAAGCCATGCCGCATCGCACATCTTTCTCCCTGCAGCTGTCTCTCCCTACCAATCTTCATTTAAACTGCCTCGCCAACGTACGCCTTTACTCTGGCAATCCTTCCTGCGTTCTCTTCGTTTCATCTCCAAGTTCTTCCCTCGACATCTCCCAGTCTTACGACAATACTCCCCCATTCTCCCCTGTTTTCCCCCGTCCTCCCCGTCCTCCCCGTCCTCCCTGTCCTCCTCTGTCCTCTCAGTCCTGCCCCGTCCTCCCCCGTCTTTCACGGTTCTCCATCAGTACTCCTCCGAAAGTGCCGTCCTACCCCGTCCTAGAGGTCCGCCCTGCCCTCCACCAGTTCTGCCACTTCTCTGTCCTCCGTCATCCTCACTCCACCCACATTCTTTGGCAGCCTTCGCTGCAGTCATCACAGTTCACCGACATAAAAGTCCTCACTACCTCATCGCATCATCGCCCTACCGTCATCGACCTCCCTACCATCACCGTTACGAACCCTACTCGCCCCCAATAACCTCATCACCCTCACCGCTTCCCGTACTTCAGTTACTCTCCCATCCCTTCCCATCCCTTCCCATCCCTTCCCATCCCTTCCCATCCCTTCCCATCCCTTCCCATCCCTTCCCATCCCTTCCCATCCCTTCCCATCCTTCCCATCCTTCCCATCCCTTCCCCATCCTTCCCATCCTTCCATCCCCATCCTTCCCATCCTTCCCATCCCTTCCCATCCCTTCCATCCCTTCCATCCTTCCCATCCTTCCCATCCTTCCCATCCTTCTTTCCCATCCTTCTTTCCCATCCCTTCCCATCCCTTCCCATCCCTTCCATCCTTTCCATCCTTTCCATCCCTTTCCATCCCTTCCATCCCATCCATCCTTCCCATCCTTCCCATCCTTCCATCCCTTCCCATCCCTTCCCATCCTTCCCATCCCTTCCCATCCCTTCCTATCCCTTCCCATCCCTTCCCATCCCTTTCCCATCCCTTCCCATACCTTCCCATACCTTCCCATACCTTCCCATACCTTCCCATACCTTACCTTACCTTACCTTACCTTACCTTACCTTGTCCCTCTTTTTCCCTCTCTATCTTCACCCTTCCAACCCTCGTTTTTCTATTTGGCCACGTCATCTTTGTACCTTCTTTATTCCGATTAGCCACCTTATTCTCTTTACACTCTTTACTCTCGTCACCTTTGCCACTCTGGCTGCCGCGGCTACTTTCCCGCTAGCCAGCCGCTCCCGTTTCCCCCTTCCATCCCGCTTGCATCCACCCCTCCCCCTCCCGCTGCTGCCATTGTTCTCCGCCCTGCCACCCCTGCCACCCTTCCCGTTGCGCGGGCGACGCGCGTACCCGGCAGTAATATCGGGAGCTCCATATGAATCCGAAGCCAGCAGCCATCTGAATGATATTAAATGAAAATACGCCTCGGCCCCGCGCTCTCGCTCCCACTCGCTCTCCGCCGCCCCGCCGCGTCCCACCCCACCCCTCCGCGCACCGCCGCGTCCCGCCTCGCCCCTCCACGCGCTGGCCTGTTTGACGGCGGTGGCAGCGGCCATCATGCATAGCAGTCTTTTGTCTTCTTTCTACCTCGCTCACTCCGTTCTCATTTCACTTTGTGCGTCTCCTTCCGTGATTCTTTTGTTTTCTGTGTTTTGTTATGAGCTTATTGCTTTTGGTATGTATCTTTTAATTTTTTTTCTCCGTATTTTGTGCTCATTGGATATCTCAGGCTTTTGATCCTTTTCTGTATCTCCATGTGTACGTTTACAAGATTTGTATTTGAATTCTTCCTCTCTTTTTCTGTTTATCTTTTGATGTGTCGTCTCCTAGTGGTTTTCTCGCTGATCTATCATGGTCAGAAAGTGCAAATTCATCCATTTTATCAATATAATGAAACCATCAGTCAAGTAGCTTGTGCCACATTAGCAAATCACCAAGTAGGCAATGATAAGGTCTAGCTACACTGTAGAATGACTTGCTAATTGAAACAGCCAGACGAATGTTTCGAACATTCCAGCACGATAAAACCTTGAGATTTGAAAATGCAGGCCTTCCAGATACGAAATACAGAGTTTGTTTTTTTCCTTTTCTGTATTTCTGCTTCTGCATTTTTTTCTCCCTTTTTTCTTTCATTCTTTCTTTCTTTTTTTTCGTTCTTCCTACTAATTTTATATACTTTTTTGTCTCTGTGTTATTTCTCTTTCTTTTTTCACGTGTATTTCTTCTTCTATCTATATAAAGGAAAGCATGGAAGGTGGACATGATCGTCCTAACACTATCTATGGATCGGAAGGCGATCAAAAAAGACTAACAAACTACAAAATGTCGTAGCCTCCAAACAGAATAAGAGACATTCCAAGATGAGGATTTGGACTGTTCCTGTGATAATGGCAATAGGAACTCTGTCGACCCAGAGATCGAACCAAACATCTATTTAAACCGAAAATTGATGCAATATTAAAGCGCATCCCTAAACTTCACTTCGCATCCTTTAGACTGGTGTCCAGTATTTCTAGACTCTTGGGGAGGTAGGGTCCCAATTTATAGGTTGTAGAAGACAATGTAACACATTAGATCACCATTTTAATGAACGCGTATATCTAGAGAGATTGATTGATTGTGATTCCCGATGCGTCAACTACTATGGTAATTATTCCCGTAAGTGTCGTGCGCGTTTTTCTCGGGAGGTGATCTTATCCCACTGGCCGGCACCGACCTACCGTCGGCTAACGGGGTATTCCCCAACCATGTATTTCTCACCAGCGAGGCACCGCTCCAGCCAGGACAATTTCTAAGTTCTCGACCTGTCTCCCGGCATGTGTGGTAGTGCAGTACATGTTAGTGAAAGTGTGTGTGTAAGTGGTGAGGATAGGGCAAGGAAGAGGAAGGGAAGATCGCGCGCGGTCCGTGACCCGTTTGTTAGGGTACTGGTCCGGCATTCACTTGGTGTTCATCGCAGAAACCACGGAAAACTACCGATCAGAGCAGCCGGCCACTGGAATTCTCCTCTAGAGAGCGACTGAATTCGACCTAGCTGAAAAGCTAGCGTCGAAAATTCTGCCGCCGTCGGGACTCGAACGTAGGACATCCCGGTCAAAGGCGCTGCGATAACATCAGTTGCACTGAGCCACCGCTCCCGGTGTGTATATCTGGCGGGTCGTTTATTGTGAGACATTGAAATATCTCGAGAATGCGCATCGCATGAAAACGGTATGAAAGACGTTATATCATTCTACCTTGTGCTTGATAGTTGGGCCCCGGCAGAGTTACCGCACTTACTGTCCCTACCACGTGCGCGCTGCAAAACCTTTCGCGGACTATCTAAAGCGAATACTAGATTTCAGACATGTGCTTTAGTTAGTTTTCTGTCCGCTTGCTACATTGCGTGGTGACTTACGTGAAATTCTACTATCGGGTGTCAAAGACGTGGCAGAAGCGCTCAGATGATAAGACGCTATATCCGCTTGATACCTTCCATCAGCTGGTGGCAACATAGCGAGATTGCGTCGCTGGAAACGCGTGTGTTATTGCATGTTATTAGGAAACCAAAGCTTGTGTCTCTCAAACATCAAGATGAAAGAAGTTAGACACATCATATAAAATTTTAGATTTGATACACATATCTACTCTGCCATCTGTTATGATGGAGAGAGCTAATTTAACTCTTCAAATGTGAATCCCTATTTTTATTTGCAAATTCAGTTTTGCAGCACAAAATAAGTACTTTTCAAAATGTTTTCTGTTACGGATAGGTAATTCTGTAAAAAATAGTACACTATATTTCATACTATATAATGTTATTATTTCAAGAATAAGTTTAACTATATTTGTATTGCATATGAAATGAATAAGTATAATCAAGGATTCTAAAAGCATAACAGAACGTACTGCTCGATTTTGCAATCTGTTCGAAAAAATACGGGTTCCACGTCAACTTTCATTGAATGGAATGCTAAAAAGTACGTGTTTTTTACCTCGACCAACTGTTTGTTCATTTAAATACGCCTTCAAAAACCATTCCAGAGTTATGAAAACTGATTGGCACAGTTTTCCTTTCATTAACTCCGAATTTATCAAACGAATGTAAAACGTCAAAATATTTATTTGTACACTTCAGAATATTTGTTTCATTCTCGAAGATTTTATATTCGGTTTCAAATGGAAATTTGAAATTTTATACACTCTTTGCTGCTGTTCCGACTCTCCCGTAACTGTTCAGATTCAAATATGATTTCATTGTCTCATGCCAAACGATTATGAACAGCGAGATGCCGACAGTATTTAAAAAATGAATTGGATGTGCTTGATTACCATCATCAACGTCAAATTAATTATTGTGCACGATCTAATAATTGTTGCAGACATGCAAAATTTATTTCATCATTTCTCATTGGTATCAAAATGTGTTTTAAAATTTGTTATTTAATTGATTCTTAGTTTCCAACCATTTGGGTTGTCTTTTTCACTGATTTTGGAAAAGTATTAAATTCAAGCATTGAAAATAAATAAGAAAAGAAACTGAGATCCTTGTGATCATTTGGTCAAACCTGAATTGTCATTCACGGGAGACATCACTGAAGCCATACTGCAACTGTTGTTTCAAATTCCATTCCTTAGTTAATCAGCCAATTGAAAATATTTAGACTTGGCCTTGCCTTAATAGGCCGGTTTTGAGGAGGGAATATATGGGAGGTACTTGGAGTGTTCGTGATTGGAGGTCTGCATTCACCGCGATTTTACCGGCTAGTGCTCACTCGCCTCTTTCTCTCGAAACCACGTACTCGACCGTCCGTGTCAGCCGATGGCGGTCTGCAGGTCGCCGGTTTCCGGCCGAGACCCCCAGCGCTCGGTCAGTCGCCAGTAATCTGCGGCTTCCGTTCCGGCGAACTGTCCATCGCAAGAATAGGCCGACCCTTCGGAGTAAATATCGAATGATATGTAGCAGGATCAAGAAAAATACAAGATTATAATTAAAATAATCGATCAGCAATGCGTTGGAAAGGGAAGATGATGGGAATAGATCATCCCTACACCAAGACGCATTTAGTATAGTGATGCACAGAATTTTTCGTGAAAATGGACAGAGAAACCTCAAAATTTCCCGATCAGAGGATTGATCTATTGATTGATTAGTGATTCTAGGCACGTCAATAGCTAATGCCAATCGACCCATAAGTGTAGTGCATATTATTATCGCGTGAAGTGGCGGTAATCTGTCCCTGATCGATGGCGAGAGACGCCGGCGACCTACACGTCGGCTTCCGGGGTTTCCTCAACCAGGTATTTCCCTCCAGCGGGGCAAGCTGTAACCTCCCGACTGGTCACGCGGTGTGGTAGTGTAATGTATGCAAGTGTGTGTAAGTAAGGGGTGAGGATAGGACGAGGAAAAGGCAGGAAATATCGCACGCGATCCATGGCTCGTTTGTTAGGACACTACTCCGGTGTACGCCTGGTGTTGATCGGCGAAACCTTGGAAAATTACCAATCAGAACAACGGGACCGGGAGCGGTAGCTCAGTGCATCAACTGATGTTACTGCAGCGCCTCTGACCGGGAGGTCCTAGGTTCGAGTCCTGACGGCGGCAGGATTTTCGACACTAGCTTTTCAGCTAGGTCGAATTCAGTCGCTGTCTGGAGGAGAATTCTAGCGGCCGGCTGCTCTGATCGGTAGTTTTCCGTGGTTTCTCCCATCAACACCAGGCGAATGCCGGAGTAGTACCCTATCAAACGGGCCACGGACCGCGCGCGATCTGTCCTTCCTCTTCCTTGCCCTAACCTCTCCCTTTACGCACACACTTACACTAACATGCCCTACACGACCACATATTCAGGGAGACCAGTCGGGAGCTTAGAGCTGAGCTTGTCCCGACTGGGGCGGTGCCCTGTTGGTGGGAGAGTCCTAGTTGGGGGAAACCCCACTAGTTGACGGTAAGTCGGTGCCAGATCTCACCATCGAGCGGGGGAGGATCCCCGCCATCTCCCGAGAAAAAACATGCACTACACTAACGGGACTAATGACCAAAGCAGTTGACGTGCCCGGAAACACGAAATACTCAATCAATCAATCAATCAAACAACGGGCCACTAGAATTTTCCTTCAGTCAGCGGCTGAACTCGACCTAGCGATGTAACTAGTGTCGAAAATCCTGCCGCCATCGCGACTCCAGCCCTAGGACAGCTGGCTCAGAGGCACTGCAGTGACATCAATTGATGCCCTGAGCCACCTAAGCCGGTCAGAGCAGTCGACTTACAAATACTACCCCACCGTCCGCTCGAAACTAATCCATGCTTCCCACACCAAGAAATCATTGCTCGAAAGCCGTTTGTGATCAAATCCGAGATGAAACCCTAATCTTCCGGTCACCGGCACTCTCCGTCATATTAAAAGGACGATACAATTAAAGATTACTGGTGCCAATTCTGGAATCAAGTTGATAAAATATTTCTATTCGTTAAATTTTAACTTTTTAACTATTCCAACGTGATACTTAATAAAATATGTGCGCACATTTTTTTTCGTGTGAACTTTTGCCAGAATAAGTGAAATAATGTAAGAATTATTTTGAGAATTCTGAGTAAACTACAATCGTACATTGTACTCTCTGTCATTGGAACCGCAAAATCTTTAGGAGAGGTGTTTCTGTGAACGCGGCTTCAGTTTGTATTATTGATTTAGGTAATGGATGAATGGTGTCACTGATTTTGGTAGTTTCCTGCAGGATATTTTCCACCGACCTGGAATTCGAAAGCAGAAAAGTAAGGGCTTTTATACTTGATGCAAAAGTCATGTTGTGGAGTTAAGCTCCGTACGTGGAGGTAAGCGGATAATCCTTTTTTCATTGTCACAGAACATCCGAGTTGTTGATGACGATTGAGACAGATTAGTTCATTGAGAGGGGCTTCCTGTGTATTTGCAAAAGATTTTTAGGATTTTGTGTTATTTATTTTTATTTAAGTACTGTCAAGCTGAAAACTTTGTATGGAAGTAGCCTTTCATGTATCAAGCATGTAACAGTTTAGATTGATAAAACTTTTTTAAAAGAAAAACACGTTTCCAAAAAGCAATTCTCACTTTATTATCGTACTAAAAATGAAACATATTGTTTACAAAAATATGAATTAACCTTTTGTATCCTTGTAATTTTTAATTTCAGTGTTGACTACAATCCTATAGTTACATGTATATTTGCTTTGTTAGTATTGATTTTAACATAATGTATATCACCTAACTTTCGTATTTGTTCATGTGTACAATAGTATTATTTTTACACACACTTTATCAGAATATTCTAAATATATTTATTTTTCTCATATTCTCCATTGCTTTAAAGATAAATGAATCGTGAAGTTCGTTTCAAACTTAGTACGAGTAATAAGAATACTTAGTACGTAGTCTTAATGGGAGAGCCGATGCAAAGGCAAGATAGGCTAAGAAGATCAAACAACCCTGCCATCCATTGCCGTGCAGGAAGATTTAAATTGATAAAACCGCCAATAGCGCAACTGGGGGAACAAGCTGTAGGTAACGTGGCCACGAACGCCTGCAAGACGTCGCGTGTGGGAGGCCCGAGGCAAGGAGAAGCTCTGCAGAAGCCACGCAATCCTTTCAGACGACACGCGCCCCGCCCCTCCCCTCCCCTCCCGCCCCCAGCGGCAACGAGCGCGCGCGGGCAAAAAAAAAAAAAAATGAATCTCGTCCCCCAAATTTTGATTTATGCTCACGGGGCGCAGGCAGATACGCGCGCCAGCGGCAGGGCGGTGCGGCGCTCGGCGACGCCTGGCTTAAAGAACGGCATCCCCGCAACCAGGCGAACGCTGATTGGGCGTGACGCGACGACAGCACGCTCTGGTGGAGACCCGCGCAATCTCCGGGGAAGCCCATGAGCGCGATACACTCCTCCCCCCCCCCTCTTTCTCTCCGCCGCCCTCGTCCTCTTCCTCCAGCTACCTCCTCCTTTCGGACTGACGTGCTGCACGCTCTCGTCTCCTTTGCCCCCGCAACAAGGCTGCCCGGGGGGCGGGGGCGGCGGCAGTGGGCGAAACAAAGAAGCAGCTCGTATAAATTAATGGAACGCCGAACTAGGGGCGTCTGTAAAATATTCAAAGCCTTATTACGCTCCGGGTGTGGTTACTGCAAAGGAAGCGACGCGCTGGAATCCGTCCAAGTCCCCGATAGTGTTTCTTCCGGCAACCGCACGTGGCGCTAGTGCTGCTGTGGATGCGACGTTGCGCTGCGACCCGCGTCGGCGTCTGCTGCGGCACATATGGGGCGGGGGCGGATGGAGGGCGGTGCCGGAGGGCACGCGATATTAGATGCTTGGCGTAGATGCCGTAAGGCGCACTTAAAGGTGAATTTGCTTTGCGTCCTGGGACCTGTTTACTGTGCTGCCTCGCACGGTCTAGAGCTAGTATTGCAGGAAGTGTTACCTATCCTAGCGAATATCCCATTATGCCCTTCTGCATATACATAGGAGGCTTGGGAGATACGAGTTTACAAAGTTCTATATGGAGACACTCCAAACGTAGGTTTCTAGGTTCCTTGTATTTCGTATTAATAAAGAGTACAGATTCATAGTTTTTCGTTATAATGTACAAAGGTAGATATTTCAAGAGATACAGCAATATGATTTTTTCTCAAACGTTATCATGTTCAACCGATAGATAAAATGGTTAAAATAATATAAATATATGTAATATTTTATTTTTTACATTTCATTGTTCTACACACTGCAGTTCAATCACGGTGATGGAAAGGTAAAAACAATTCTCCGATTTTTGGTTCATCAATCCGGACTTTTTAGAATTTAGAGAAGTCAATTAAATACATTTAGTATTACCTCAATTCTTTATATTTCAGTACAAAACCTATTTTATTATATTTTTTATTGAAATGCAATTGAATTTAAAAACGCGTGCAGAAACAAAACAAAATCACGGCTTTCCGAGAAATTTCGAGGTTGTTTCATATCTAGCGAACGCGAAGGGTAAATTGTGTGTATGCGGTGACTATTGTTTCTCTATATTACCAACATCCCTTTTCATACAATTAATTTTCCTCTAAATGTATGATTCTTCGGGGGGCACTTGATTAACTTTGTTTATTGTTGTTATTTTTTTGTTTGAATTCGTTCGCCTCGAGACTACCTAGAATACGTATTGTCTTTCAGGGTAGTGAAACCACCGTTAATTAAGAAATTCCTCCAGCTATCACGCATAAATATCTACTCAAAGGAGAAGGCTCACAAGCAAAATGTAGGTGGACGGGTGGACGGTCTGGTGGACGAATGGACGGTCTGGTGGACGAATGGACGGTCTGGTGGACGAATGGACGGTCTGGTGGACGAATGGACGGTCTGGTGGACGAATGGACGGTCTGGTGGACGGATGAACGGTCTGGTGGACGGATGGACAGGCGAGCGAGCCAGGTATACGCACACTCACACGAGTACCTGCCTTCTTTGGCGCCGTCAGCACGTGGATGTAACCCCCCATCCCTGTCTTGGAGAAGAGAAGCGGTCTCCTTGGGATCTGCGGAGTGCCGAGCTTTCATTGCCTGCGGGTCGCGCAACCCACTCGCTAGTATTTTCCCTCCTTGGGGCTTCCTTGCCGAAGGGGGACGCTGTTCCAAAGAGAATAATGATGCCTGGTTCTTTAACGTTTCGTAAAGGAATTCGTAATGGAACTTGTTCAACATCGATGTCCACATTGCGTGGTACAGTTTTGTAATATTTAATTTAATTAAAATATCATCTGTTCAGGGAAACCAGTCTTAACGTTACGGGTTGTTTTGGGAGGATACTTTGAAGAATCGACTTATCGTTAAATGATAATAAAAATAACGTTTTTGTATAGTATTAACGCATAATTCACTTTTGATGAAAGTTTTCACAATTCAGATTCCTTAATTATCCGTCCTTTTTTTTTTCAAACTGAACAAACGCCTGCCGATCTAGCCTGAGTCAAAGCTCTGCGAATTTGAAAAAACATTTATTAATTTTTGAGGATACTTTACACGAAGTCCCTGGGACATTTTCAAAATTCTCTGGAATACGGCTCCAATTTTTTTCTTTAAATTTCTTGTAAGAATTGAGTAAAATACACTAATAAAGATAGTGTAGGTCCGATTTTGGCTGCTAACTCTGAATTTTTTAAATTGTAAAAGTTTAATATATTTTTCGGCGTCTTCCTTCAACTACAAAATTGAAGATAGAGATTTTTAAAGTAAATTTTTTTCTCAATTATTTGTTCTTTCGTTAAAATCATGCACATTTTTTAAAAAAATTATTAGTTTTCGCGCAATATTACGTGGAATATGTGCAATATTAAAAAATAACAAAAACAAGATTTTCTCAAAAACGGCTCAAAATTTTCTCTAAATGTTTGGTAGGGATAGTGCTAAATGTACTCTATAAGATGACATAAACACTAATTTGCTCCATTCTTTGTCTTTCCAAAAAATACAAAAATGTAATATTATTTGCTTTTCACGCCGTAAATATTTACATTACAGGGAATTTATTCACATTATTATGAGAACACGTGCTTTAAATGTCAGATAAAGTTTGCCGAAAACTCGTTAACCCAACAGTTTTCCGTGAAAATGAGCTCAAAATTCCGCAGTTTCAGAAACTGTGAAACGCCATTTTCTCAAAAATAGTTCGTTTTTTAAACATTTTGTACAGATAATGCTAATTGCACTGTCTAAGATGAAATTAAATTCATTTTGGAATATTCATTTGATTTTAGAAAAATTGCAAAAATGTATTTTTTTAAAATATCTCTTACGCCCTTCATACGCGCATTTCTAGCGATTTGCATACATTATTGAATTTGTGAATGGAAGTGTTTCAAATGACTTTCAATAAAGTGTTTCGAAAACTCAAAAGATTTGTATGAAAAAGATCTTCAAATTTTGTATTGATACCAACGCTTAATATTGTGTTGAAAACCGTTCCAAATTATTCAACAAAAATTTCCATATAGAACGAGGTTTTATTCTTCTTTAATATTATAAAAAGATGAATCGAATTTGCTATCGAATCTTTTATTAGGTAACCGAAACATCGAGAGAAATGTATAAAAAATGTAGGTAGGTGGCAATAGCTGACAATTGCAAGAAAATAGGGCAACATCGAAAAGCTAGCTCAGACCATATAAATTAGGAAACTAACAAATACGAGAAAGTTTGTGGCAACCACTAGTTTATTTCTTGGCTCTTTCCTTTTTCTTTTTTTCTCTTTCAGTTTTCTTTCTTCCCCTCACTCCCTTTCCCCTACCTTTTGAGTCCTTTCACTCTCTTTTTATTTCATTCTTCATCTTCTTTCATTCTTTCTTGATATATCTTGCATTTTTTCATTCGTACCCCCTTTTCTTCTTTCATCCTCCTTCTTTATATCTATGATTCGTCCGTTCTCACTCTTTTAGCTATCTTTCGTCATCTCTCTTTTATTCAATTTCCCCCCTCGTTTTCTATGTTTCCCTCTCATTTTCTATTTCCCTAATATTTTCTTACTTTATCTCCAATATTCCCTGTTTCCCTCTCATAGTCTCTGTTTTCTTTTCATTGTCTTTTGTTTCCCCTTCATTTTCTCTGTTTCTCCCTCATTTTCTATGTTTCTCTTTCATTTTTTCTGTTTGCCCCTCATTTTTTCTGTTTGGCCCTCATTTTTTCTGTTTGGCCCTCATTTTTTCTGTTTGGCCCTCATTTTTTCTGTTTGGCCCTCATTTTTTCTGTTTGGCCCTCATTTTCTCTGTTTGCCTCTCATGTTCTCCGATTCCCTTTCATTTTCTCTCTTTTTCTCTCATTCTCTTCAACCCTTTCGCTATCAATCTCTCTAACCCCCTAAGTAATTTACTGATTCACCTTTGGCATGTTTTCACTGCTTCTTCTTCAATAAAACCGCTTCTGAGGATTGATTCTTGTATGTGTTTATGTTTTGACTCGCGCCAAGTGCGTCAAGTGCAATCGCCTGTACACTACACGGGGTTTCTTGGGAGAAGTGAAAACTGCTCGCAGAGTTGAAATCTGTTTCATTGCCGCCGAGACACTGCTGGTGGTAAGTGAGTGGACGCATTCTTCGCCCCACTCTTCATCCATCACGTGCCATACCATCCCCGTCGCCCGTATGACTTCACCATCCCTCTCACCCGCAAGCCCTTATACTCCCCCTAACCCGCACGCGCTCACCATTGCACTCAAGCACGCTCTTGCAATACCCTTCACACGCAAGCCCTCATAATCCCCGCAACCCGGAAGCTCTCAGCATCCCTCTCATTCGAAATTCTCTCCACCCCTCTCACCCGCAAGTCCTCGCCATCTCTCTCACCCGCAAGTCCTCGCCATCCCTCTCACCCGCAAGTCCTCACCATCTCTCTCACCCGCAAGTCCTCGCCATCCCTCTCACCCGCAAGTCCTCACCATCCCTCTTATCCGCAAGTCCCCACCATCCCTCTTACCCGCAAGTCCTCACCATCCTTTTCACCCGCAAGCTCTCACCATCCTTCTCAACCACAAGCCCTCACTATCTCTCACCCCCACGGCCACACACACGCCCACATAGTCCCTCTCACCCGCACGCCCTCACCATTCCTCTCCCCCGCAGTCCTCACAGTCCCTCTCCCTCGCACGTCCTCACAATCCCGCTCACCCGAATGCTGTCACCATCCCTCTCACCCATAACACATAGGTTGGCTACTTCGCTTGCACTCGCTCATCAACTCCCCCTCTCACGCTTTCTCATCTCCACTTCCTCCCTCCCCTCCCAACGCGCTTTCCTCTGTCGCGTTCGCTCCCCAATACTCGCTTACTCCCATCCCTTCCCAGCCACGCACACGCGCGCTCAGACACACACACACACACACACACACACACACACTCATGCACGTCGGCGCATGCTCTGCGTCATTAAGTAATGAGCCTCGTTTACAGCACGCTTCGCTGCTATTAGATTGGATTCCATCGGGACACATTAATTAACGTGAGACTTGTTTGCGTCTGTTAGGTGCTTAATGCGAAAATTTACGTTCATAAGCTTCCTTCCTAGAACTTCCCACATCTCTTTGACGCAGACTGCTCTTAGAAGTCGACTGGGGTCTTCTGGGAACGAAACATTGAAGCTTTTTGTCTTGATGTCGCTTCGACGGTCTTTATGAATCGTGATTGTTCCTGGAAAAAATTGTCTCCACACCAGTGAAACCAGTGATGTCACAGTTTTCCCCTTTATTTCAGATTACAGATTTTCCTATTAAGACTAGATTAATTTAAAGGATTGACTGTAGATAGTTCTATGCCTCAGATTTCAATTAGACATTCCTTGTCACGGGGCAAAGAAATGTGTCCGTAGTATGTTTTCTGTTTTACCATCACAACAATAGTGGTACAAAATGTAATAATCGACTTGGGAAATACGTTAATGGTATTCTTATTTTCGTGGAAAATGTTTAGAGCTATTTAGAATTGAGCCCTTCAATTTACCTTTTGAAGGAGCTTCTTGATTGGAAAATCCACACTTATAAATTGAAATTACATAAGAAGTTACAAAAGTAACGTGTCAAGGTAAAACAGTTTTCAGTGTCGGACCAAACTGAAATCCAGCAGCTCCTCATTGCCCAGAAATTGTGATATGTTAAAATAAAAATCATATAAAATATGTGAATAAATATGATTTTATTAAAATACCGTAAAGTAATGAGCAGAGCAATCGTTGAGGGAAATTAATATCAAATTTTATGCAAGAAAAACATATTTTAGCGTGACTTACAAGATAATAGTTTTTACATTTTTTTGTGTACTGCATTCCCGGCCCCCTGACTTCCAGAAATTTATGGCAATCTAACAGCTATGTCTAGCGGCGGCACTGTTATGTTATTAAATTAAGTTAATATTTTATTAAATCCCTCCGCATCTTTTAAGAGTTCTGTAATATTTTGAACGAAATTTTGTTGTTTATGTTTGATATAATCCGTGTCCGAAACATTAATTTTAAATCATAAAATTAACTTAATGCAAAAAATCTCATAATGAAATCACTATGGTTTGCTTTTCATCCCGTAAGTTTTTAAAAACGAAATGAAATGTTGGGAGATGTTGGTACGTTGAACCTTTTCGAACATTTGTCATTTTTACATCATATCATAAAAAAAGAGGACGGAAATCTTCCTTCAGAAAAGAGTTCGTATTTTCCGTGATTATCTGTTGCAATTTCCACATGCAGCATGTTCTGCTTTTCTTCGCCTTCTAAATCGTTTCATAATAAATAGAGGTCAGAACTCACAGTACCTTCCCATTGCTGGGTAACCATCATCACTTTGCATATATCATGGGAGCGGCCAGCAATCGCCAATATCGAGCAGGAAATACAAGCTTTCTCTTTGTGCAGAGGCTCATAGGAGCTCCAGCTCGAAGGGGGGCTGATGGTACTATTTTATGAACCCCGCTTCCCTTTAGGAAATTGCATCAAACACGAGCCCTCCGCTCCCGGCGTTCCGGCCGCATTCAGCCTCCCTCCCCTCGCCCCGCTCCTCCGCAACTTCGCGCAGCCAACTATGGTTAATGACTCGGGTCATTAAATGACCCCTTTATCTGGGCATACCGCTATTTCGCGCCTGCAGTTTCATAGCCTCGATATCAAATAATCGTCATTATCCATTCGCCATCATCTGTTGGGTGGGGTGGGGGTGGGGGTGGCACACAAATACTCTCCTGCGTAACAATTACGCATTCCCTCTCTTTAAAGAGAGTCACCCGCCTGCCCGTCGGCTCGCGCGCTGCAAAACACGTTGGCGGTGTCCGTGGCAGTCGTTTCGCCTTCGAGTTTTTATGGGAGGAGTTAGGCGCGAGGCGCAATAAAAAGTGACTATAAAACATGTATGTGCCGAGAACGACCCGTGCATACGCCGCGCTGGGGGCGCCACTTGCAGCGAGAGGAAAACGCGGCGTCTGATCGTCCGCTCGAAGCCGCGCGGCGGAGGGGGACGGGGTGGCGCTTGGCTTTGTGTCGCTGAGCGGTTCGCAGGCCACGCCCCCTCAAAGGTCCGGAACGGGTGTTGCCGACCGCTCGTTCGGGTTTGTGAATTTCAACGAGGGCGCATCTTCGCGCGTGGGTAGCAAGTTGGTTATGATGCAACACTTGTTATGCATCCAGAGGTATTCGACGGAGGATTTTCGGTAACTGGGCTAATGGTCGTGTTGTAATGCAAAAGTCATTTCCAGACCCTTTGCCCACTCCTGTGTTGGTTATTCTCAGAGGTAGATACACCATTTTCGCGGCGTGCGTAAAAGCCTGCATTGGTTTATAAATGTTCGATGTTTCCATCATTTCTAGTGATTTATGAGTTGCTTGGTTCAGATAATGAAGGATCTATATTTTCTAGAGTAGGATTGTCTGGTGTAGGTCTGCGTTTTGTTAGTCACGTGAGCTTTGTGCTGGAGTCAAAAGTGCTTTAAACATTACCAGATAGGAAATCCTCCCAGTAATGATTTACATTTCAGATGAATCCTTAACGGCAAGAAGATTCGTTTATTTATTTATTTAACGTCAAAAAACAGTTCAAACTGCGTATGACGTGCTATGGGGAAAAATTAATTGTGTGCACATTTTCAAAATTCTGTGATCCCTACACTAAGTCATATACTACTTAAATTAAAAAAAACAACTAAAAACAACCCTCCCATGTAATAAAATTTATTTTTAAGGATAAATAAGCAATAAATTTTGGTTCATATCCATGTAAAAAACCTGACGCCTTCGTATAAAAACGTGACGCATTGATCATAATCCAATGACTGACGAGTATGATAATTTATCATAGTGCGCGCACTAGGCGGAATAACACAATCTAAATTCTCATTTTTCATTCAAATGGAAACTGTTTCGTTCTTTTTATTTTTTATGAGAAATACCAGAATAGTGGAAATGAACAATTACTGTAATGCTTGCAAATTTGTAAAGTAAATAATCGTAATAAACAACACGTCTTATCCTTGTATACTTATAGCATTTCTACTAGTGCATATCTACTTATGCCTCTTAAACACTACATTTCTAATGTTCTCCTATTCTTTCGCCCTCCATTCTGTCTGTCTCTCTCTCTCTCTCTCTCTCTCTCTCTCTCTCTCTCTCTCTCTCGGTTATTTTTATGTTTAGTTTTAAACGTCACAAATGGAATTCTCGTAATTGGAAAAACTGGTTTTAAAACAAACATTAGAACTTGAGGCTAGTAAGATTTTATTCCGTCTCTCTATTTTTCGATTACCCGTTGACGTATTTCGACAGTTCGCCGCACCTCCAACCACACCGTTCCGAATGATCGACTCGCACGCGCCAT
Organism: Teleogryllus occipitalis; assembly: GCA_011170035.1. NCBI lineage: Eukaryota > Metazoa > Arthropoda > Insecta > Orthoptera > Gryllidae > Teleogryllus > Teleogryllus occipitalis. Next base: position 12,444 of record BLKR01015119.1, on the reverse strand, counting down.
CTGGCGTTCAGTGCTTGTGTTGGTCGAAGTTACCGGCGCGGCGGCGCGGTCTTCCGCGCATTCTGCACCGTCGTTTTCTCACTTTACGAGTATCGGGGGTGAGTCGGCGGACGTGTGTTGCGGCGTCCCGTCGGCGTCAGATAATCTCCGCTCACCCGTTACGTCTTCCTCCGTCATCCTCCTGCCCTCTTCCCTCCCTCCCACCTCCCGCTCCCGCCAGCCCCCGCCCCCCGCCCCCCAACATCCACTCTCATACACAACCCCATCGCTTTCGCTTTACGAGGCGGTCGGTCGAGTGACAGACATGACTACGAGGAAAGCGGGTCAGGACAATGTTGTGGGAGCTGCCTTCGTTTTGGGAGAGTTGAGAAGGAAGCGTCAACATGTATGAGATACGGAATTTTCTGTTTCGCCATACTTGATATCTCAAGAAATTGTGTAAAAGTAAAAACAAAATAATTTTCAGAACTCGTACATGGTAACTAGTACTTGCCATCACTGTTTATTTATTGGAGAGCATTACTTTCCGTTACGCGTAAGGCAAAACAGTTTGCGGCGCGCGTAAGGCAAAATAGAGTTTGCGATGTGCGTAAGGCAAAATAGAGTTTGCGGTGTGCGTAAGGCAAAATAGAGTTTGCGGTGTGCGTAAGGCAAAATAGAGTTTGCGGTGTGCGTAAGGCAAAATAGAGTTTGCGGTGTGCGTAAGGCAAAATAGAGTTTACGGTGTGCGTAAGGCAAAATAGAGTTTGCGGTGTGCGTAAGGCAAAATAGAGTTTGCGGTGTGCGTAAGGCAAAATAGAGTTTGCGGTGTGCGTAAGGCAAAATAGAGTTTGCGGTGTGCGTAAGGCAAAATAGAGTTTGCGGTGTGCGTAAGGCAAAATAGAGTTTGCGGTGTGCGTAAGGCAAAATAGAGTTTGCGGTGTGCGTAAGGCAAAATAGAGTTTACGGTGTGCGTAAGGCAAAATAGAGTTTGCGGTGTGCGTAAGGCAAAATAGAGTTTGCGGTGTGCGTAAGGCAAAATAGTTTGCGGTGTGCGTAAGGCAAAATAGAGTTTGCGGTGTGCGTAAGGCAAAATAGAGTTTGCGGTGTGCGTAAGGCAAAATAGAGTTTACGGTGTGCGTAAGGCAAAATAGAGTTTGCGGTGTGCGTAAGGCAAAATAAAGTTTGCGGTGTGCGTAAGGCAAAATAAAGTTTGCGGTGTGCGTAAGGCAAAATAGAGTTTGTAGTGCGCGAAAGGCAAAATAGAGTTTGTAGTGCGCGAAAGGCAAAATGGTGTTTGCGGCACGCGTAAGGCGAAATAGAGTTTGCGTTATGCGTGAGGCGAAATAGACTTACGCATGCGTACCGTAAAGACGTTAAGGCTCTTTAAAACAACTGGTTACAGCAAAGTGAAAAGAACAGTGAATGCATGACTTTCGACTCTCATATCGAGAATGTTTCTACAAATATTTACTTTTAGTTGCCCATGAATTCGTACTAAACATCAAGTACGCAACTCGTACAAAAGTGACGTGGCTGGACTCATTGCAAAATGCCGGTCTCGGGGTCCCATCATCGCCTCATGCGTCATCATTACAGTCGCACACGCCAGAACGTAATTATATCGCAAGTGAGAGTTACAATTTCATATGACCGTGCGTTGTATTTCTGTATTCTTCAAATCAATTCGGTATCTACTTGAAAGGGAATCACATGTCCGATCATGACGGAGCTTGCAACTGAAAGTGATCTTGTAGAATGTTTGATTTCAAATGTTTGGGATTCTGAGTTTTAGAAATATTCATTTACTCAATGATTAGATGTTTCTATCTTCGTTTAAGTTTAAATCTTTTGATAGACGGCTCACTTTCCTTTAGGGTTGGGTCTCCTATACTATATCACAGAAAATTCACAGTAGACGTAGCAGGTCTAGAAATCTAGAACCTTGGGACATATTAGTTTTTCCGCAAATGCGGGAAGTCATCTGAGTTTAGTTGCTTTATTTTCCTTAAAGACAAGCGCTTTCTGTACTGCATCAAAAATCGCTTCATAATGAAGACTTTAAGAGACAAAATAGGTTGTTAAAAATTCAAACTCTAACATTGTAATTCATCGAAGACGTCCGTTCGTTGCGCAAATCGAGGATGTCTGCTTCGTGTACTCAGGCGCCCAAGGACAAACGACAATTCGTGACTTCCATTCGCTTCGCTCCTCTCCATCCCCTCGCCGCCGAACTCTCTTCATTTTGTTCCCGCCTGCTATTCTGTGGAGGTTGCGCTCGATAACTCGCACCTTTTACGCAACCGCCTCCGTTGCCTCCATGCTGTCACGGCATCCGCCTCCACTTTTGCCGAATTCTGTCCCCCTGCTGTGCGGCCTCCTCCACTGCCGCCGGCGTCGCTACCACCGCTGCTGCCGCGTCGCGTCTATTATCACTGACACCTCCCAAACAGCCTTTCTGTCACTCCTACCGACACCCATGTCGCCTCATTTTCACCTTTGCTTCTTCCGCTGATGCTGCAGCTCCCGCCCTCCCCGCCAACCCCGACACCTCCGCCGCCTCCGCCGCCTCCGCCGCCTCCGCCGCCTCCACCGCCTTCGCCGCCTCCGCCGCTCTCCAGCCGCCTGTCGCGCGCCTTCCGCCGCCTTCCGTTCGCCTCTGCTGCCTCCGCCGCTCTCCGCTGCCTCTGCCGGCCTTCGCTGCCTTCCGTCGCTCTCTGTCGCTTCTGCCGCCTGCCGCTCTCCGCTGCCTCTGCCGCTCTCCGTTGCCTCCAGCTCCGCCGCTTCCGCCGGGGCTCTCGCCGCCTCCGCCGCTTCCGCCGCTCTCCGCCGCCCTCCGCCTCGCCGCCTCCGCCGCCTGCCGCCTCCGCCGCCCTCCGCCTGCCGCGTCCGCCGCGTTCACGCGTCCGCCGCTCTCCGCCGCCTCCACCGACACCACCACCACCCCCACCACCACCACCACCACCACCACCGCTACCGCTACCGCCATCGCCACCATCACCATCGCCGCCTCTGCCGCAACCGCCGTCACTGCCGCCATCCCACCACCTCCACCATCGCAGCCACCACTATCATCGTTACCGCCATTTCACCATCGCCACCACCACGCCATCACCGCCACTACCACCATTACCGCCACCACCTCCATCGTCACTACCACCATTTCCACCACCGCCACTGTCTTCACTACCACCATTATCACCGCCACCACCGCCACATCCCCCACAGACCCCGCCTGCCTCCTCGTCGTGCCCGCCGCCACCGCGTTGTAAGTAGGGCCTTTTAAGCGCGTCCTCAATGAGGATGCCTTTGATGTCGCGAGCCTCTCCGCGGGGCAGCCCGAGGACTAAGACGGTGCGCGGGAAGTTGGTCGATTTGCACGTTTGTCCTCTGCGACCGCGCTCCCACGGGATCTCGGAGGCGAGTCAGAATTTAGCATACCAGTTGGCTTGAGATATACAATATATTTTTTAATGCATAAATTTTAAAAGTACATTAAGGGAATGTGATACGGGGAATAAATAACTTACCCTTTTATTTGGATAAAATGACGGTTAAGACCAGGCGTGCCAAACTGCTCGCAAGATCTGCTTGCCCGCGTGGGAAGCCCGGTACTCTTGCGAGCTAGGGCAACTTTCCTTGATTCCTCTCTAATTTACTAATATAGAAAGGCATTGTCTGGCGCAAACTTTAGGTGAGGAGTTCAGCACAAAATATGCTCTAAATATCACAACGAATGGTCATTGCAAATCATGTTTGCCAGATATTTTTTAGCAAATAACCGAGATTTTAATTAAATTTGTTTACTTCATTCGTATTACTTTATTTCATGTTTATTTTTTATTTATTCTGCCTTCTATAAGAATGTTTCTCAAGAGGGAGGAATGTGTTTGAATGAGGTATTCTTTCTTCGTTTTCATTTTGTATTAGTTTTTAGTTAATTAATGTGTAAATGTTTTGTATCTAGCAATAATGTGAAATAAATTAACGATTCTCGCTAACGGGCGGACAACCTTTCTAAGAGACAAGAATCTTTGTTTAAGCTCCTTACCTGAATGTGGAAGTCAGTTACTGCAATATTAAATCAACACGATTGAGAAAACAGCTTTTAGATTCAACATGTTTAATTCTATTTTCAATTGATATTTTGAAATCTGACCGATAGATTACTTTAGTTTATTGGATCGTTTCTTTGCTTTAGTATATGAAGTAGGTATTGATAGTCACGTTGTTAATCGACAACATTTTTGGACTATAACTGACAACTGAATTCTCCAAAACACTGTCATGGGTCAAGTATCCAGTGACGTACCGCCACTCTCGAGCAATTTGTACAATTTTTATTTTTAAATCTCGCGAAAGTTGCTCTGAACGCAAACTCTAGAAAATTCGTGACCTTGCCTGCGAACGCGTCATGACTGGTTTACATATCCTATATGTGTGTTGTTTATTTTCTACTTGTGATGAGATTCAGTTTCTAGCTGTTCACTATTTTGCAGTGGTTGAATTGATAATTTGACCTGGTATTTCAAGTTTGAATGGTACTCTGTTTAATGTTATTCAATACATATGGGTATCTGTCCCGTGCTTGGATAATAATACGATTTTGAAAGAGTATTATTCTAATTTACTAAAATGATAATCATTATTTAACTATTTGTCTCTCTACAATAGCCTGTCATTTGCTTAACGAGCCCAATATAGTGAGAGTTTCGCTAACATAAACTAAACTGAAACAATTAGTTATTACATGGACGCGTTTACCGGTCACAGGTTTGTAGCTGCTTGGTGTTCTTTAGTATTTTGCCCCGTATTTAGTCAATTTTCACTCGTTTTTCCATAGAAGAAATTACTTTGGAAATAAAAATGTCTGTAAATAAAACATATAATTTTATATTAATGGTACTTCAAAACATTGCAGTACCATTGACACCCCTTGTTTTACGTAGTGAGTTAAGTTAATACGCGCTGTGACCGTGTCGCGTCAATGCTCTCTCACACGATGTGCCCTATGAACACCCGTTCCATCATGCTTCAGAAAGCATCCTGGTGACCAACGCACGCTATTTTCCAACGTGCGGTTGCAGTGTGGTTCACTGGCTGAGCAACCCACGCGATCAACAACGCCTTAATGTGGCACGTTGACTGGAAATCTGCTGAAGTTTGTCAGTGGCGACCGCTCGGCGATGCAATTTGCCACAAAGAGATAATGACGCAACGAAATTGGTATACAAGTGTGTAATTATGTTTCAGAATGACTAGTCACACGTAGCATTATTTTTTTGTAGAATCGCATGCGGGAGTCTCTTGTAGCGGTGGTGGTGTGGGATGGGAGGGTACGCCCCCACATCTTCAAAAACATTTAGTAGTTTTATTCTAATTTCGTAATTTTATTTGTAAATTTTAGTATAATATTACTTGGGAAGTTCAAAAATGACTGGCACAATAATTTTTTTCTGTTCACAAGAACTGAACAAAGAATACAATTATATTACAGGAGTTCCCTGAAAATGTCTGCACTTTTGCCGCCATTCTGGCAGCTTCCATATTTGCTTAGCACACTATTCTTTGACTGTGTTCCTGAGATACTGTTGGCAATCGCATTAAGTTTGTCACTGGTTATCTTACTCCACAGGACCTCTTTCATGGCGACTTCTTACTTTGCAGGGCCTCTTTCATGGCAACTTCTTACTCCGCTGGACCTCTTTCATGGCGACTTCTTACTCCGCATGACCTCTTTCATTGCGTCGAATATTGCGTAGTCGCTAGATGCCAGATCCGACGAATATGGAAGATCTGGAGTCTCGGTGGAAGCACTATGACTTGTCGAGTGTGACTAGACGCCGAAAGAACTCCGCTGGACCAGTACTGTACTGTTTAACCAACTGTTGGCACATCTCCACATGCTTCTGTTTCTGCGGAGTGGTTAGGGTATGGGGCAGTCATTGCGCGCACATCTTCATCTTCAAATTCTCATGGATTTTGGTGTGGAGGTTCCCCGTGAGAGACCTCTTGCCTTCTCCATTTCATCAAACGTGATTCGCCTCTTCATCATTGACGCGCTGGGTTTTGTTTGGTTAGCGTACAGTGACTGGATGCCCAACACTTTTGCGTTTTTAGCACAGTCACGCAGTTTTGTAACACCGATACCCAACGAAACACGGATCTGCGATTTAGTGATGACTCCCCACATATGGCTGCCATCCTCGTGTGGATGACTGAATCAGTCTCTCCGTCCCTGGAGAAACCGCACTATCGAACGTTACCTTTACTTGTCTGCTTCCGTATTGTCTCATCGCTGTCCACTGTCTTACCGATAAACCGACAAAATTGCTGCTGCGATGAACTACCGATGGGAAGCAGCAATGTCATTCGGTGGCTATAGACTACTACAATCTATTTTCACGCTACATCGACACCTATTTCAAAATGCTACTTTGCTGAAGTTGAAATGTGCGTGCTAATTACTATTGAACGAACTAAATATAACAATCAAATTAAATATTTATGCAACAAACTAAGATGATAACATGATTTAGAAAAAAATATTTCGTCATGTTTTATTAGAAAAAAGTGCGTGGGCATCAACTATGAGGTAACTCCCAAACTGGTGGGTAGATTAAGGGCTATCACGCGTGCCTGCAATTCTGTATCTAACAGAGGAGAAGGAAAAGCACATCGGTGCAACCCACAACCTTTCTAACTTTGCTACCGCCATTGACTCCGTAGAAGCCATCTTTTTCTAAGATTACTGTTATGCCCATTGTTGAATTTATGAATAACGTCACCTTCCTAATCTTCGTTTTGTCCTTGTCGTCAACAAATCGTTGAGTCAATTGTCCTAAACTAAAATTCTGTTGACATACATATTGTCTTCAATATCCCCACAGTTGTTACTTGTCAATTACACTCATCGAATTGCTAAATGTCTAAACCACAGTATTTTACATGAAAAAGTCATTACTGTATTCAATGGTTTATGTAACAATATATATGATGCACGACATACTTTGAAGTTTTGAATGTGTGTTTAGGGTTTACAGTCAAAATTTTCCCTTATTTTTACAATTCTGCCCTTGGTAAGGTTTTAATAATTTAGCCCAATAATTTCAGAACTTGTCAGTTTTAAAATAATTCAGTTCATTTGTTAAGGACCACCGGCCATGAGATCGTTTCTCTCCTTAGTAATTGTTTCAGCCTACCTTTCCCTAGTTCGCCCAATTCTCGTCCCGTAGTTCCGGTTGCGCCACCCGGAAGTGCGACTGACATCGCCATCGCACGGGGCAATTAAAGAAGTCACAACAGCAGATTGCTGCACAAACAAACACCTTCCGTTAAAGAGTGCAGACCGTGGTGATTCCCACTGGATCCCAGAGTCAGGTAGCTCATTTATCACCGGAAGACGACCCGGAGAAGGGTTCTCCCTAATGAGCCTTCGGCACGTGCGAGCTGAGAGATACGTCAGAGTTCCACGTGACCCGACAACCTATAATCTACAGGCCCTGCACCATCTTCACGTCCGAGTTCGAGTATCTGCCGGTCAGATCTGTGATTTTACTCTGTGTTCCACTGTGCAGAAACGCGCAATATATAGAACGGATGTATTATTGGAAGATGTATTCAAAGGGCCTTCAGCCCTCTTGTTCTTAAGTTATTATGAGCATTGTAAGCCATTCGGGTTATTAAATGTAATTGAAAGTCTTTGTTTGCTGATGCGAAGACATTCTATCCCTTCTCTTCCAAGCGAACCTTCTTAATCAATCACACCCTCAGTGAATTTTGAATATAAATATATTGACAATTAGTGTCACCATTCTATTACAAAGCTTTAATTATTAATCATTAACACTAATTTCTTTAGTTTCTCATTTTAGAGTATGACGAGCATGAAACATCCGAGGCAAATGTCAAAATTCACATAGTTTGCATCTATTTTTTAATCAATATCCTCGAATGCAAATTCGTCTATCTACTTGGATTAGTGGATTAGGATTAGTTCCAAACAAATATTACTAGATCATTAGCTCCTTTACTCATAAAAATTAAATATTATTTCCCATTCTCGGGTTTTAAATATTCTTAAGTTTCTCGACTGAAAGTACCATTTATTCATATTACTCTGTGTGGATTTCCGACTTAGAAAATTAGTCAAACTGGCATTTTACTTCGGAAGGATCGAGAATCTTCTCACTTAAATTCAGTGACTACACGAAATAAGTTGCGACCCTACCACAAACAGAATAACCTGAACTTCAAGCAACTTAAATCAACATCTTCATTTTCATCCGACGCTGGGACCGCTGCTGGTTTGGTACCCCACGCAAGGCCGACGCACGCCGCCTCGTTCCGGACTTGGCCCCGCCCTCCCCGCCTCGCTCCGCTCTCCCCGCCTCACGCCACCCGCCCCGTCTCACTCCAGCCTCCCCGCCTCGCTCCGGCCTCCCCGCCTCGCTCCGCTCCTCTCCGCCCGGCCTCCCCCACCCGGCCCGGTCCCACCCCGCCCCACCCCGCCCCGCCCCGTTCCGTCCCGTCCCGCCCCGCCCCGCCCGCCCCGCCCCGCCCCGCCCCGCCCCGCCCCGCCCCGTGCCGCGCCGCGCCGCTATTCCCCGGTAGGCAATCGGGCTTTCATGTCTTCGGCTAGTTACAGTCGCCGCCGCCAGGAGCGCACGCGAGGTCAGCGCCGATTGAGACGGCTCCAGCGAGCTCCTTCCGCGCTCATTTCCGCAGCCGCGCGGGAGGGGCGATGGGGGCGGCGGCGAGGGGGAAGCGGCGACCGCAGTCGGGGAAGGGGAATGAAGGAGACAAGACCGCGTCGCAGTTGGCTTAGGTTCAGGCAGGGATGCTGCGTAGCTGATGAGGGATGCTGCGTAGGAGATGAGGAAAACGAAAACAAAATGGCGGTTCGTGATATTAATACAAAAGTGAGAGAATAATTTTTGAATGTGCGTAAAATGAGTAAATCTGAGACAAAAACACTAATTAAGAAAAATATCATCAAAGAAGAAAGCGGAATGTTACGAAAGAGTTAATAAGTTTTAGAATTACCGAAATATAATTTTGCTACTTATTACCATAATACTTTCAGAAATGTCATTTAGACAAGAAAATAGTATTAGATAGGAAATTAAAATGAAGTGATATGTGGGAAAACCGTCCAAACGATGCCGATTGAAATATATATATATATATATATATATATATATATATATATATATATATATATATATATATATATATATATATATATATACGTAAATTTGTTGAGAAAAAAGAGAGAGCTGTAGAAAAAATAAAAACAGATGCGATTCGAAAATATTCAGAAATTAAAAATACAACAACGGAGAAAGCAATACAAAAGGTCAGGGTCAGAAAACCACAGGGAGCCTAAAATGAATAATTAGCAAAATATATCAATGAAAATCGGATGTATGAGAATAAAAACTAAAAACAAATGAAAAAACAAAGAAACGAGCCGGAGGGGTAAGAACAGAACTGATGAAGAATGGTGAAGGAAACGGGACCGCATCAAGAGCGTGATAGGTGGGCTGAAGAAAGCATCTATCGTGGTAACGGAGGGGCGGGGGAAGGTTACGGGGCCGTGGCGCCCCCTGACGCCGCTCCCGACGCCCTGCGCTACGAGACGGGCGCCGCGATCCCTTCGGCGATAAGGCCGTCTCGCGCCGCGCGCACCTCACTGCAACCCCCTGCGCGCCTCGCCGCCCGCGTTGCAGTCTGCCCGTTCAATCGCCCGACAACCCCGCTCGACCACTCACTCGTTTACGCAATCACTCACCTACCATCTCAATCGACTGCCTCTCAGCTCAACCGCTTGCCCACTCAACTTTTCGTCTGCCCACCTATCAGCTCAACCACTCATCTCCTATCTCAATCGCCCGCCTGACACATCGAACGCTTGTCCGCTCAACCGCCCGCCTACTCACCCACCAGATCAACCACTCACCTCTTTTCTCAATCGTTCGTCTGCCAGTTCAACCGTTTGTCTGCTCAACCGTCCGCCTGCGAGCTCCATTAGCTCAACCACTCACCTCCTATCTCAATCGCCCGCCAGCCAGCTTAACCTCTTGTACACTCAACACCTCGCCTGCTCACTCACTAGATCAACCACTCTACTCCCATCTCAGTTGTCTGCGTGCCAACTCAACCGCTTATCCGTTCAACCACCCACTTCTTCGTCAACCAATCATATCCCATTTCAACCATCCACCCATCTGCCCACCCGTCCCCAGCTCAACGGCCAGTCCGCTCAACCGCCCACCTGCCCATCCGTCAGCTCAACTACTCACCCACCATCTAAACCGTGCCGCTGCCTGCTCAACCCCTACTTGCTCATACAATCAACGGCCAGCCTGCTTCACCCCCCGCATCGAACATGTCCGATCTGTCAATAGTTCACCCGCTCGCACTTCTAGTTGTCTGCTTGCTCGTCCACTCTCCCTCTATCAGTCGCACCAGCCTGCCCGTACACCACCACCCGCCTCGCTCGTTGCACTGCTCCAACAACACCCTTCTTAAAATCCTACTCGCCCACTCAACCATCTGACCGTGCACGCCCCCACCCCCTTAAACTTACAGTATAACCAACAACCCCCGCTTCCCCTCCGACAGGAAACTAACCCTTGGTAGCAGGATTAAAGCGTGCGAGTTTATACGGAATATATCACGAGGCACGAGCGAGGGCGGTCCGTCCCGCGGAGTTCCCATTACGCCCAGGAAGCATAAAGGGCCCGGCTTTTTCAAGCTCGCTATCGCGACGCCGCGTCGCCGCAAATCAAAGCTCCCGACGCTCGCGCGGTAACGAGCGGCGGAACCAACGCCACCGCTGCCCCCACCGCCCCCACCATCGCCGCTGCCGGCATCCCCGTTCCCAGCCCTCCTCCATCGCCGCCACCGCCGCCGCTGCCTCCGTCCCCGCCCACTCCTCCGTCGCCGCCGCCCCGTTTCCCTCCCCATCCCCGTCCTGTTCCATCCCGTCCTCACGCCCGCCTCTGCCATCACCGTCCACTCCTCCACCCCCGCCCCTGTCCCCGGCCACAGCCCCCCCCCCCCGGCGCCTCCGTTTCGCCTCCATCCGCGCCCCCGCCCCCGTAGCCGCCGCCGCCTCTCGCCGTTCTCCGCGAGGAGCCTCGGCACTGAAGTGACGTCTGCCGTCGAGGGGGATTGTGGAAATCGCCTTGATAAATTTGCATAAGAGAACGCTGAACGACCGAGTAAATTATCTTCCAAACCGTCCGAGAGGAGTCTGTGAACAATATAGTATTACCACGTTAATTTGTTGATATGTAGTTGTATTTATGAGGCATTTTGTTTCATTCAGTGATAAATGTAGCAAGTTTTTATTTAATTGTTTGTTCGTAATGTGACCCTATTTTAAGCAAAACTACTATTGCAGCATGTGTTCCTCCTTTACGACCTTACGTTGCTATAAAAAAATACAGTAAAACCCTGCTAATCCGAAGTCCGCAGATCCGAAGTTTTGGATAATCCGAACAAAATTCGTGATGAAGGAAAAAGAAACAAAAAACACCAGTTTAATATTAACTTAATTATAAACAAAAAAGCATGAACGATGTGTAAGTCAACGCAATTCTGAATACTGTACGTAGAATACAGTTATTAGAAGCATCAAAAACTGTTGTTCCGGCTCTTCTAAAGAAGTTGCCGAATGCGGTTTTGCTCGTACTGTACTCCGTTCGCCACATTCTCACTTCATGTCGTTACGCTACGTTGTCATTTTCTCATATCGCACGCTACGTTGCATTGTGTCTGGTAATTCTGTAGATGTATTTTCATATGTAAGGGTTGGTTTTTCGGATAATCAGAACATATCCGAAATCAAACAGACCACACCCTCAATTAGTTCGGAATACCAGGATTCGTCTGTACTGCATCGGTATGAACTTAATAAAAAGAATATGCTGGAACTATCATTGTAATGATGTGAAACCGACCATTAACAGAATGAAAAAAACATGTTCAAAATATTCTGGTCCAAAACAAAAACGATCCTTTACTCCAAAGTCGTTTGGTCAACAAAAATTCAGCAAATTATCAACAGAAAATTCGGTAATCAACATCTACTAAAACATGATTTTAAGTTACTTTGTGACTGCTGACATTTATCTGAAACTTCCCATTGAATTAAAAAGGTAATATTTCCAAAGCGTGTCGCAACATTACTTTGCTATCTACGAATTACAAGTCTGTAACTTGATTTATTTTAAACTTTTACACATTGCTTGAATCGTGATTTTGCTGGTGATGAGCCATACCTTGAAGATGTATTACGAATACAGAATTGTTGTGAATTTATTCTTCAACAACGACTGTAACATCAATTGAAGATTAGATTAGAATTCCAGCCGGCGATGAAACTTTGTGTTCGTTTGCCAGAAAACGAACAAGTGGATCAAAATTTTACAACTCTGCCTTCCGACCTGCTTTAAG
>BLKR01015118.1:0-107927 GCA_011170035.1 Teleogryllus occipitalis | reverse complement strand
TTGACATTTTAAAACAATTTTTCTAAAAAAACGGCAAAATTATTTTTGATTAAACTTTGACCTTAAATAGCGTAAAGGACGTTTAAGAGAATGGTACAGTTCTCATGTTGGTTAATATGCTCGCTTTTTGGAAAAATGAAAAAAATAATTTTTTTCTGGGTCGTCTTATAACTTTAATTGTAAAGATACATTTTTTTTTAATGAAATGTGTTCATCAAAAACATCTTCAAATAAGGTCATGATGAATTTTTCAAAAAAATTTTTTTGTAATTTGACATCAAACATAGTCGCGCGTTTCGAATTTTCTGGGCTTCGTAAACATAATTTGAGACGTTTTTTGAAGCTATTGCTATCCTTATATAAGAAAGTAGATTGATGGAAGGTCATAAAATTAACTTCGAATAAACAAATTACTTCTTTACTTCAAGAAATTTTGATCGCTAATTATGGTATGTTTCATTTGTAAAAGTTTTAAATGACTACTGTTTCTGGCTATCAAAATAAACGCTGGCATGCATCACAGGCGCTTCGTTTGAATTTGTTGGGTTTGGATTATATTAGCATTATTTCTAATACTTTACATGAAAGAAAAATTTAAAAACTGAGTACCATAAATTTGTACCAACATTTACTTTAATTTCATATTACCTGCGCTGCCTTGAAGAACAATGCAGCGAAGGAAATAGGTTCTACTCGTATATCCTGGCGCGCAACCCCGTCAAGATCACCGCACGTTCATTTTCTCCGTGCTCCCTGTGAATTCGGGCAATGTCACTCTTAATCTCCGCATAGTCTATAAGCAAAGATAGCTTTGACTGCGCTCTTCTACAAAAGAAGTTAAAATTCCCTTTGAATATCATGGACGCCGACCTGGATGGCCGAGGTGGCTAAGAGCGAGTACCGACTCAGCGCTTCGGTCCGAAGGGTCGCGGGTTCGAGTCCCGCCTTGGGCATGGTTGTTTGTCCCTTGACTTTGTATGTGTTGTCGCGGAGGACCTCGCGTTCTGCTGACCCCAGATCAGAGGAGCCCGCAAGTGTGTTGGTCTAGTGTATGGTCGAATATGCGTCCCATCGGGACGTAAAGGGTAACTGGTTGTTGGCTGGATATAAAGTCCTAGAAAAAAATCATGGACGAGATAACATGGTCGTTTCGATCGGAAAAATAGCAATGTAGTGCCGCCCATGTCATCAAAAAGGAGGCGCGACACTAACCGAAATTCAGCGATTGAGTTCCCGGTGAGACGTTTGTTCTGCAAATATCTCGTCCATGCACGTGTAACTCACAGGCAACCATGGAGGTGCTAGTTACTCTACCCATGTAGCACCTACACAAGGGGCAATGTTTGAAGTCGTGTTATGCATGAGTCAAGAACTTCGCGATCCTCAAGCAAACGTGACACTTCTCATAGATACTTCGATTTTATCACTCGTCGTTATCATGTACGGAGTTGAATTCTGCACTTCACTGAATACGATGCCGTATATAAATTTGTGCTTAATGTTAGGAAAAAAATTGAAAATAACGAAAAATCCCGGTTTTCAAATCAAATTCCCGTTTTTGTTCATGGTGTTTCAAGGCTATTTATGAATGGAGTACTCAAATGGGAACACCGGGCATAACCAGATGGCTGACAAATTACAAAGTCGCTTGAACGTGTTCGATTTGGTGCCTTACGCAAAGAAATCGGAGTATAAAACACTATTTGACCAACTATTTCACGTCTGTTGCAGAAGTGTAATGATAAAAGAACAATGTACAGTCGACTTCGGTTATAGTGAACTTGTGGGGACTAATACTTTTGGTTCACTATATCCGATGATGTCAAAATGAAATAGAATGTCTCAATTGCTTTTATTAATATAGAGATACAGCAAAATACAGTAACAGCACAAACTGACAATTTCAATATCTGTCATAGAAAAATCAATTATTTTCAATTGCTTGCTTCGTACAATTTTCACTAGTAATTTCTCTAGATCCTTCTCCGGAGTTCGTGCTCTCTCCATTCTTGATTCTGCATTGTCCACTGTCTGTCGTAGTGCAATTTTGATACCCTTCAATGCCTCTTCCACTGTTGGAACACCGTCAGACTCTCCGAAGGCTCTTTTACTCGCCTAATAATAAACGAGATCCTTTCCATAGAGGAATAGCGCAAGCGGCTAATGAAACTGATCGCTTTTCCGTGCTGCGCGTGAGGTGTCGCCAGGCTGTGGCAGTCGCGCGCTTCCTGTCCGTAGAACACGATGGACTTAGTCCCATGGAATAAAACACCATGCTTGAAACTGAAGCTAGGAATCGCGCGTCGCCGCTGCTAGCTGTAGCCCACGCAGGACACGGCCTTTGTTTCAGAGTAACTGAGTGGCATAAGGTCATCAGTAAGGTCCCCATTCCAAGTCCGCGCCTTCGCCTCAGGGGAGATCGATTATGACCTTTGACCGACGATATTTTATCCAAGCTTCTTGATGCTGGAATTTATGGCACTGAGGTGATATATTCTTTTCCAGGAGGGAATTAATTTCCAGGATGTATTTCCTACGTTCACTACAACCGTGGTTCAGGTTCACTATAATCGAATCTTCTTATACTTATTTGTAATGTAAGTACAAAAGGACCAGTGTCTTAAGTTCACTATAACCGGAGTCGACTGTATTTGTTGAATGAATCACGTAGCATTACCTCCTTCAAGATTTTTGACGCACACCTTGCAAAACAGGTTCTATCTAGGAATTCCTTGCCTTCGTAGTATGCTTAAGATGTACCTTTCGAGTATCTCTTGAACCGTTGCAGATATTGAAATGCGTTTTCCACTAAAACGAAAGTATGCGAGGGCCACACAAAATGTATAATCAATTATAGGTCTTTAAATTTAAGACACATTGACAAATCTTTGAGCTTTTAAATGGAATCTCATTGATTTCTTTAGCGCATGATAAGAGCGTGAAGAGACGATTTCATTTGCATATTATTCTTTGTTACATAACATTTTAAAGAAACTGAGAGTTTTTACGACTTTGTCGCCCTTTAATATTCTGCCTCTAAATGGATTAAAGAAATCTATAGAGTTCCATTTAAAAATCAAAGTTGTGTTGAGATCTTTTAAATTATAGAAGTGT
Organism: Teleogryllus occipitalis; assembly: GCA_011170035.1. Classification (NCBI taxonomy): domain Eukaryota; kingdom Metazoa; phylum Arthropoda; class Insecta; order Orthoptera; family Gryllidae; genus Teleogryllus; species Teleogryllus occipitalis. The sequence goes on along the minus strand of BLKR01015118.1, from coordinate 104,813 downwards.
TGGTTTACGGTTACAATCATCTTATGAATCCCTTGCATACGTTCCTTTCAGTTTAAAGAGCCTTATCTGGCATGACTCTCCTCCCCTATCGTAATGAACAGGGGCTAGAGCGGAATGGCGTCGTATTTATAACGTTTAAGGCGAGTTGACGCTTTGCTACGCGTGTGTAACTTCAGGTCGAGGCACCGGCCTTCGGGATTACCGTACATCCTTACAATCTTGAGTCTGCCCAAAGCATTTCATTTCTAAACGCCGGTTCACACGGTACAGTTTTCGTGCAAATTGGATTTAAAGAAATCGTCCAGTATAGACTGCACGATTTCTTCATGAAAACATTTGAGCATGTTCGTAATTTTTCAAGCAGAAAATTTTGTTTGACTCAAACGTCTCTAACAGAAGAATAGTTCAATGACGGATTTGTTTATCCGACGCGACAATAATCGACTGTTTTTATTTTATGGTTAGGTGTTTAGGTGTGCGTGTGTGTGTGAAGTGCTACTGGGATAACTACCTCTTTCCCTATTCCCGACTCTTTCTTCCCTATGCTCCTCACGGTAATTAATACTTAATAAAGTTCACACCAGCAAAAGCACAGAAATACCGCCACTGGAAGTTCTCGGACGGCGCAATTCAGTTGTTTCCCGGTAACATCCTCCTCGCGGCGTCTTTTAGCGATTGGTACAGAAAACGTACTGACTGTGTAAAGGCAACTTTTGGCAAATGCACAAGTATAAAAATACTTCTAGTTTGGGATCTTTAAGTTTCTGTGTAGAAAATGTATGAGAATCTTCACGAACATTGTACCGTGTATCCTGGCCTAAGTACTTTTTACCCAAACACGGTACAATTGACGCTTCACTACGCATGTCTTAAACTTCATGACTAGGTTCAGACGTTCGTGATTGCAATAAAACCTTCTTGGGCCTGTCCAATTCATAATTGCCAACACATTTTCGGTCAAAATATTTTTTAACAAATTAATTAAAACTCTGCATACGGATTACAGGGTATCATTTAGTCATAATTTTAAATTGTTTTTTGACACTTTGATGTAGGAGCCCACAACCGATTAATTAAATGGAAGACCCCTGCCTGAATTTGAATGAGAGATTCTCTTAATAAAACTGACCTAATACTTCCAAAATAAAAAGAAATTCAAGGGCCTTACTAAACATTTTGCTTTAAAACAAGTCAACTCATTTTCTAAGGTTGCAAAGAATTAACGAACGGTATCTTCATCATTAATGTTTGTTTCTTGTTTTACATCAGTTATTTTCAAACCTTGAGCAAATAGCCAATACATTTCATTTAGGGGTGCTTCATTGCGTTAAAATTGAATGAAAATCATACTGATTTACATCATTATCTGCTAATCCAGAAGTATTCAAAAATAGATCATAAATTAAATCTAAACCATGAATAGTATTATTTTAATTTTTGTGCTACAATCACTGAAGGCTGATAATATAAATCTGCTGGTTAATTTTTCTGAATTTCACAAGTAAATGAGATTTTGGGAAAAACGAGTTCAGTTTTGATATACATAATATTAGACATTCCTTACATCATCTTTAAATACATTCTTTATACACAGTAATACGTCCATGACATTAAAGAGTGAATGAACATTTCATTATTTAAGATATTGCTACAAAATTATGACATTTTTCACCATTAAATTTGGGAAATTATTAAATATTCAATTCTGGAAATCTGCATAGTCATAAGGATAAAACAAGCAATAATTAATGAGCATGACTCAAAGTTGGTTGAAAAATTTTAATTGATAAAATAACTTTCTATAGAATTTCAAAAACATAAAACAATTCTGCTCAGGAGAGGAGACTATGTATCAGATAGATGAATCAGTTGCTCGTGCAATTCTGGTCAGTACTAATTACACCAAAGAACCTCTTCTATCAATTGTTCTCTCCTTGGGCACTATGCAAATATTTATCATGCATATAACGTTTTTGTCTATTTATACCAATACATTGAAGCACTGAAGAAATCAGACAAAAAACTAATCTTTTTGTATAAAATACTACTGTAAAAGTTGCAAACAACCTCTCGATTTTCTTCACCATGGCGTGGATACACCTCTAACCTGAAAATATAAAGAAACGTAAATAATTGAAGTATACACTGTGTCCTTGAAGTTTCTTAAATTTATTACATAAAAGCAACAAATTGTAGAGTCATCGAATTGGGAATTTCGAACACTGGCAGTATATTCAAATGTTGAAAAATAAAACAGCAGTTATCTATTACTAACTAGTGGACCTGGCAATGCTCCGCTATTGCAGTTTACTACACATCACACACTACTGGTCACATGATTGTTAATCAAGTTTTATGTTACACTATACAAAATTTCTGAAAGACTTTCTCGCAAGTATGGTTTTCTTCCGTCTTAGATTGAAATGGTTGTCCAGTATCCTATTGTTAAAACGTTCTCCCTAAAATTCGAGCATGCACTTGATATTACACTATCTTGAAGAAATTTGATTTACTTGTCCGAGATTCAAGTAATAATTCCGGCCGATATTTCACAATTGCAGGAGAAAAATTCTTTATGCACTGAAGACGCGCTTAATCTTTGACTGGGCGACTGGTTGTGTAGAGTTCAGGGGCGCTTGTTTCGTCAAAAAAACGAATAAATCATCAACAACGCCCCACAAATCCACTTAAATTTAAACTTCTCTTTAAACCCTCTCATTACTATTGATAAAAAATTGTGAAAATTTCAGCAAAATCGGTAGTTTTAACATCTATGGGTATTGATTTCCATATTAAAGAAAATTACTTGGAAATTATATTGAAAATTCTGTTAACTTTGTGTATTTTGCCAGTCAGTAGTTAGAGAAAGTTTACTAACTTTAATCTTTTTCCCACAAAAGGATTCTGGAGCTCAACAAAACATGCATGTATAATAGTAGTACTATTTGCCAATTTTTTTGAGAATTTTATTAATTTCCTTTTATATCCCACTATAATGTTTGTAGTTTTCAGCTCCTTTCTGTTTCTCTTGTATCCTTACTTATTATCCCTAAACTTGATTTTAAATATTATTGTGGCCACACATCAGATGTGGAGATTCAGAGATTCTCTGAATTACTTTGTGCCCATTTTCTACATTACTGACCCATACTCCGCATTACTTTTAATGTTAAGTTGTGATACACAACAATGTTATTTTGTGATTCACTTAAAAGCATAGTAGTAATGAAGGCGATTCTTAATTGATAACTTGGTTAATGAATTTTGCCCAATTTATGCTTTTAGACACTTTTTTCCATTCATTTCAATTTCAATATTAACCAAATTCTCCGAATGAAAGAGTCAACACATGAAAGATAATTAGGTTACTAGTTGATTTGCAACTCTTAATCAAGTTCTGTACCACAAAAGTAATACCCATTCAAAATGTCAACATGATCAGATAAGGGCAAATCTTTTGATTTTAATATGATAAATTAACTATTGCAACCTTTTGGAAGAAAAATTAACTGAAGATTATATTATAAACTTACCTGTAGTGTTCTAGGACATTAGCGAGCCAGTTGTGTAATAAGAGCTGCACACATCTCAAAGAATTCCATAGTATGATGGCCTGTGCTTTGCTGATATGGAGTAGAAGGATCTATATGAAACACAGCAAATTATGTTATAATAATAACAATAACTACTTATAATTAGTTAAATGAAATTAAAACTATGTTATTCAGTTTAAGATTTCAAAAACTTTGCACCATATTTGAGATCTCCTAAAGCACCAGAAGCTTCAATTTCTTCACTGGTTTCACTACTTAGACTCTTGAAGTCCAACAAGTAACTCTTATAATCCACTTGATACAATTGAAGAGACATTTTTACATACTTCTCATTCATACCATTTTTATGTCGAACTCGAACATGATATGGATTTATAACTTTCCATTCCTAAACAAACAAAAAACCTTCAAGAGCGAGCTCTTCAATATCAAAATTAATTACAATAACTTTTATCTACTAAAACAATAATTCAAGAAAACTTACGAAGTTCAATGCTTTCATTGCTCTGTAAACTTCATTCATGATGTCATTTGGCTTACTTTGAGACCGTATTCCTGTTTAAAAGAAAATTATGCAATATGTAAAATTTTAAGAAAACAGCAAAAACTTTTAGATTAATTTGTATCATGCACAGATTATACCATTTCTAGGAACTATTTCTGTTTAATCAAGCAATTTCTAAAAAGTGCTCAAAATTCCTGTAGTAAAATTTGTAAGCAAGAATATTTGTATCACATATTAAATGTGGGTTAGTGCAAATTCACTAATACATAGTTATTCCATACTATATAAAGCAACATAGATTACCACATTATTTCCATTATTACATTCTGAAAATAGGTAGAAAAGAAAAACGAAACAAGTTTGTAAGAAGGTAACTGCAAACAAAATTATTTTACTTCATAAACATAAACTCTTACAAGAAATTACAATACATGAAGTCACAAAATTAAATGAATATTATAATTAAATTAATAATGGGTATTTTACTCTTCACATCAGATTATTTTTCAAGAAATTGAAAAATAATATGATGTAAAGAGCAAAATTTTTTTTTTCGTTGAAGTATTTAAGAAAGCCTTATTTTTAATATATTGTTATAAAGTATAATTATTTATTTTATATAATGAAAAATTATTATCTACCCAGATCAGTAGAGAGTAGACTTCAAGGAAATGCTTATTTTATTTCGTATTATTTACAGGGGCCTAGCAAAAAAGGATTTGAAAATTCCCTACCTTTTCCGTTGCTTCTGATCAATTTTCCCTGACTGTTCATACCTTACAAAAATAAGTTTTATTTAACAATCAAGTTTACGATAAATATGTTTTTAATGATGTTTCTAAATAATTTCAACTTTATTTTTCACAATGTGTTATATAGTATCAAAATACATATGAAATTTTAAAGATTTACATTTTAGAACAAAACCATAAAACTCATAACACTTGTAATTTATTAAACAGTTTAGAACCTTTTAATTATAAGAGAAATGTAGATATTTAATTCACATTTATCATTACTTCCTTAGATTAATAATTGCCTCAACAAGTTTATTTACTTCCTTTTGATTTTGTTCAATTAGTTTGGCCATTCATGAAGCGCTGGAAATTCGAAGTGGGCGACTATGTTTGACGGCAAATCACACAAAAAATATTCATATTTTCGAAAAATTGAACACGACCTTATTTGAAGATCTGTGTTTGATTTTTATCTTCACAATTGTAGTTGTATAAAGACATTGAAAAAAATTCAAAATTTTTGCAATTATCGAAAAATCAGGGATTCTAAGGAAAGTGAAACCTGCACCATTCTTAAGCATCCATTATGCTATCCGACAACAAGATTTAATTAAAAAATTTTGTACCTTTTTTTGAAATTTCTGAAAATGTCTGAGGGGCTTTATGTAAAGTAACTCCCCCCCAATTAAATATAGGTTTCAGATTCCAGGAGCCATGTCATCAGCCAGATCGATGGGGAAAATCAATTTTAGAGAAAATGAGCTGAACAGTTTAGGCACTAGTGTTGTGTTGACCACTGACACACAATGTTTTGCTTTCAATCGATTTTTCGATACCAAGGATCCACAAAACATGCATTCTGATGACACAATGTGTTAGAGGAAGTAATTAACTTTACATAGGGACAAGATTTATTCACTTTTTCGTTACCAAGACTTGGGAATAAAGAGTTTTTCGGTCAGAAATTTACCTTTCCTCTCCACAGCATTACAATACTTTCTTTTTACTGCGTAAGCAGTAGTGAGAAAGTAAAAATGGAATAAAAGTCAAACATGTTTAAAAATCTACAATTTTAATTTAAATTTTTTCTCAAATTATAATTTTGAAACAATAACGCAATATTTCCCTGATTATAAATATAATTCCCTTCCTTTCCAGTGTTTTTAAAGTCTGTGATTTTTCCAGGTTTTCCAGGTCATGAGTAACCGCATATACAAGTGTGAGGTTTTTCATTTTTGGTAATAGTTAAGCATAAATAAGCGTGTTTTATAATCCCTAAAAATGTCTATTTTCATGAATTTTTATCTAATTCACTATTTTCACAAAATTTCTGCCTTTATTTATTTTTTGATATTTTGTATTATCTTCAAAAGATCTGATACAATGAGATGCAACCAGAAATAAGTTTCCCTAGGTTGTCAACAAAAAAACAAATTCCATTGAAGCAGATACTGTGTTGGACTATTTTCCACCATGAGAACTGAGCCATTTGTCATACTGTGATATCAACAGTTGTATCCATGTGATAGCAGTCTGCTGCCTGAGATAGGTTCAGTGTTTCACAGCCATCTGCACATCTGCACACTGCTGACTGGACAGGAATTTCTTGATGTGTAAGACAAGATGGATATTATCTTTTGGCATAAATACAATAGTTAAAGAGCCAATATTAAGTGCCTACAACATCATTTATGGAACATAAATGCAATGGTTAATGAGCCTATTTTAGGTGCCTAAACTTCTACTGTCTACTGATCAGCAAGATCTATTCATTAATGTGGCAATCCATGCTTAATGACTTGTGTAATAGTTTTTATTGCATTCACTGAAGTAAATTTCACTTATGAACATCCTATTGAAATTAACAAAATCATAACATACCCAAATGCCATTTCGCCCTCTTAACTGGAGTCCCTCGAGAGGGTCTGTCTGTTCCCACAACAGTTGAACCCATAACACGATCTCGAAGAGCTGCTAGAAAAAAAGAAAAGAAAGAAAGAAATGGTAAAATTATATATTAACATAGGGTGACCAGATATCTGTATTTTATGGGATTGTCCCTTACTTCATTGAATAGTCCTCACAAAAATATACACGATGCATGTTGTACAGTTTTATTCACAATTGTACCACATATTTTGAGATAATGAGCACGTCATGTTTGTCCTATAAAAGGGTCAGTATCCGGCCACTCATCTTAGGGCGAATAGGGCATAGTGTAAGAAGAAGATGACAATGCGAAGATGCAAAAAACCTGTATTGTTGTCATATCGACTCGTACAAGAAGCAATTGTTGAAGTTGTTTTATTAGTAGTGTGTCTTGTGGATGGCATTATTGGATGCCTGTTCTGGTCATAGAGCTACCGGCAGATTTTCTATTGCTTTTCAGTTTTTTATGTTAGTGTAGTTAGTGTGGAAGTGATGTTTGTGTTATTTGAAATAACTTTATTTTCCATTGGAAATCCTAAAACCAAAGTGGAGGTTAGCAGTCTTAGAGCAGAGTTTCCATTTTTGCATTTATAACAGCGAAGTAAGAAATTACTGTGCATGTTGTGTAAAGTACTTTCTCAATTGACCACAGAGGCCAGTCTGATATCATCTAGCATGCCAATGCACGGTGTTTCGTTTGACACATCTGGTTGGCCAAAATTAATATCTGGAAAACTACTGGTTAGATTTTTATGAACTTTTGCACACGCATTTGTACAAAGTACTTAAACATGTGTTTTAAATATATAATATGTATCTTTACATTTTCCTACAAAACTGTCAGAGTTTGAAATAGCATATGCAATAAAACAATGAGTAATTGAATTAATAATTATAATGTAAAATATAATAATTATAGTGAAACAAGAACAAATAATTAACAGAATACTACTTTATGCATTTGTATAAATTTCTACAATGTTATATGATAGTATAATTAATATATAAATATAAATACTATCAGAATTCGTTAAATCAATTTCTCATTTGAGCTTTAATATTATACTCTTTTGGTTTCGAACTTACTAGTAATTTTGAAATTAGTCCGAATCATAGGTGTGTTCACATTCATCAGATAAAGATGGAGTAGCTAAAACTTTTTGCACTTCCTCTGATAAAACATACATTTTTCTTTTTGGGCTTCTTCCCAGGCTGGAAATATACAGATCAAAGGATATTAACAACCTGTGTAGGCATGAGTGAATTAATTTGGTTAGTGACATCTTTTTTAATGACAGCTGTTTTCTTAGTGAACATGAATTAAAAAGTCTGCAGTTACATGAGTACGAAGGCGTGAGGTTTTGCCATAAAATAACCTTTCTTCCACTATTCGGCGTTTCGGCATAGAATTGTAATGGCATCAGTGATGCACTAAACAATCATCACTATGAACAGAGTCTGCAAAAGTTTGCTTGAAACTGCTCTGATCACTACTTCAATCACATCCTCACTTAGAAATTAAAATAAAATTATATTCCTGATCTGATAATTGCTGAATAATTTCGTTCGGCACAGTGCATATGCAATTGACAGTGTGATTAAAAAGATATTGTTAAATTATTTCTGTGGAAGATTCTGTAATAGTGATACTATTTTCAGGGGGACGACATTTGATTTGCCCTGTCGTAATCTTTCGCATTTGCACGCATTTCCTTGTATTGGTTCACAGAGAGTTTAAAATATCTATCATTATTGACAATGCTTCACCTGCAGTCATTTGTCGAGGTTTTATGTGAATAAGAAATAAAGGTTTTTTCATTTTTGGGGCCGGTTGTGAGGAGGCGGCTCTTAGTAAATTCGTTTGCATAGGTAACGGTGTTTCATACACATTTGTTCTCTCAGCTAGTTATTTTGATTTTCTTCTCTTTGATCGCTCAATGCTTTCCCCAAAAGATTTGGTCGAGCAACCCACACAGCCTGACAGTACTTTCGCATGGAATGGCTAAATACACTATGTCCTAAATCAGTACAGTGCCATCTAACCACTTTCTATTCGAGTTTACGAAAGACCCTTTATTTATGAAGCACTTTGTTGCGCACTATCTTTCACTTATTTTAGCAAACACGACGTTGAGTGCGTGTTTTATAGTATATGTTACTGCTGTTGAACACTCCTGAAGATCTTAACACACCATTATATTCTTTTAATCCACATCTCTGTCTGTGCGCAAATCAGTTTCGCACAATACTTCGCAGAGCGCATGCCTAGTGAGTGAACGCACTGTCCCTGAAAATAGGTGACAATTATCAGATATGCACTTCTCTGCAAAAAGTGTGACAATAACATTGTAAAGAAACCTTTTTAGAATGCATGTATATTAATTTCAAAGTGGAGAAATGCGGAGCGAATTTTGCAGTTCAACATTTATTTTCAATTTTCGAATACAGGCACATGTTTTAAAGTTGACTTTTGGGTACGAATTTCTAAGCCTACTTGCCTTTGAAAATTACGAAACAATTTCATATGAAAGAGTATACCTTTCTGAGGATTTTACATCCTGGAATTATAAAAAAAGCGTGAGGAGAACGCTACGAATAGAACTGAACTGCGTGCACTACCGAACAGAACTTTGTGGCTCGGCACCGCCTATCAGTGGGACATAACTTGACACCTCTCCTGAGACCGAATCTTATAAATCAGCACCTTATAAACACCGAGGCCATGTGCCCTGGATATTTATCTACAGAACGGGTCAATAAGATCGCCAAAAAATGGAACTTCGAAAAATGGATTTTGGCCAGCTGGATGTCTCAAACAAAACACCGTGCAATGTGAAGAAATACATGCTTGCTGTTTTGAGAAAAGTTCTTCTCAAACTGTGATGTCTTTTATCACAAAATGAGAGAGTAGTGTCAGTATACATGATAAAAGAAAATGTCTTGCTGCTGGAGGTTTATTTGCTTTCCATATTGTGAAACACAATCACCCTTTCACATCCTTGAACTGTACTTCTGTGATAATGAGGAAGTTATTTGAGAAGAAATGAAGTAAATGTTATTTATGTTTTTGAAGTAAATGTTAAATCACATAAAAAATAGTGACTCCATTTGAAAAGTATCAAATTTGTGAGAAATAGAAAATGGCAACATTCATATTATTTATGGAGGACACCTCTAACAACAAGAGTGTAAAATTGATACCAGTACTTGCAAGGTATATTGTGCCAAGTAAGGGCATTCAGATAAAGATAATTTATAGTTTTCATCTCCTCAAAAATTAATGTTTATAACTTTGTATGAAACTTTGGTACGCAAGATTATGAACTCATAATTCAGTGGCCATCAACTTTATCTGTAGTACTTGTAAATACCATGTTTACCCAAATGTAACAAGAGTTTTTTTTCTCCTAAATATCTCCCTTTGAAAAATACGAGGTCTTATATTTGCAGATTAAGCCTAGTCCAGTTAGGTTTATGTTTTACATTGCCTTTTCATCTCAAGAAACTCATAAATGTTGATGTAAACAATAAGCTGTGAAGACAATAAAAATATCCCGCATATCTATAATATTTTTATCTACTAGAGCCCAGAAAATTGGCAAAATGTCTCTTTATTATTGTCACAATTTTAAGACTTTTGACAATAGGAATCACTAAACTGCACTTCCAGAGTAACATTTCCATTTTTCCTTTGTTTTTTTTGCCTGTTTTAACTTCTGATGCCTATTTTTAGTCTTTTACCTTATTTTTAACCTTTCTCTTCCTTTTCTGCAATATTTTCCCTTTTTCTCCTGGCACCGATTTCAAGCAAGCTGGAAAGATAACCTGCAAGCCTGGATAACATAAAGGCTCTGCGGCATTTTGTCTTTCTCTACAAGCTTAGGCATGATATCAGGCAAGTCATGCTGAACTCCAGCTCCAGGGCTAGAAAATGTTAAAATTCACTACGAGAAAGAAAGATGATACCAGTCAAGATTTTTTAATCTTTCATTGATGCTCATACACTGCTTGCTCATGCGGAATTTCATCCTACCTTTGGATACAGGCCCGCAATCCCTTTCGAGAACAGATCTCCATCCTTGACAATGGCCCTTCTCAATACTGGTGATTACACAAGTTAGAAGAACGAAAACAATAATAGCTTTTTCAGTAATGCCATTCCAGGATTCAAAAGAGTCCACAATAGTATTTTGCAGGGACAGCTTGATGAGTGATACAAATCCGTAGTTATCATAATGAAATTGAACAAGCCACTAGACAATAATTTTCAGGAGTGAAACTGAAAAAATAATCTTTGATAGATGGAGTGTGGGAAAAAAGAAAAGAAGAAAAGAAAAGAAAAGAAAAGAAAAAAAAAAAAAAAAAAAAAAAAAAGGAAAAAGGAAAAAAAAGAAGAAAAAAAAAGAAAAAAGAAGAAGAAGAAGAAAAAAAATTGGCAGTTATGTACAATCAAAAGATTATACAGAAAAGATAGTGTCTTTTCATTTTAGTGCTGTTGTAAATTTTCTAGTTAGGATAGAAATTTTAATCATTTGAATTATTGTGAAATTTTTACAATAATTTCTTTTAAACAATTATTTTTTATTGCTTACAAACCTTTTGCACCTCTACTTTACAATAAATACCCTCTGCATGCCAATTTTGTTAAAAATAAATACCTTCTCGTCTATTTTAAGTAAAATGCCTGAATTTCTGGGCTTTACTAATTATATTCGCAGATAAATTCACAGCATCTACTGCAAATCTGACGGGTGATTCAGACTAATATTTTGGAATGCGCTGAGAAAGAGAGAATCTCGAAAGAACAGCATTGTATCAAGTGAAACGCAGTGTGTAAATGAAAAAAAATTGTTGCCAAGATTTGTTATATGATGCACTGGCCATCAAGGATTGTCCAAACTCTTAGTTCAAAGCCCGGTGAGTGTAAATCTCTGGTTTGCAAGAATGGAAATGAGAAGAAAAAAAAAAAATTATGTTGATAGAAATACGCATTCTCCATTCAACCACACAAAAGAATGATAAAGAATATTTTCCAAGCAAAAACTTCCCAAACTTGGAAACATACCGATCTCTCTCACATTACCTGCGAAACGGAGGAATAGATGTATACAAGTTCACAACTCAATCACACAAATTAAGCAAGGTGGATTTCAAGTCTATTCTGTGAAAGAACTGTTAAAGAATCAGAGGCCACAAAAAAGAGCCAGTCAGGAAGAAAATCTGGTGACACAGATGAGAATGTTCTTAAGTAGCATTAGGTGAGAAACTAAGAATGCAAATTATAAAATGCCAAACTTTCAGAGGGATCAGGGGACAACACAATATTGGAAGAAGACCAAAACGAAAGAAACAATACTTGTAAAGATGAAGAGGGTACTGACAAAATCGATGAGTATGATGATAAGGAACAAGAAAATAATGACAGCTCAGGCAATATGTTTTAACATTCTCATCAACAAGACAATTTTCTAGTCATTTAGCCAATTTGCAATTTTATATCGACTAAATAGTAATTAATTAATAGAATTAGTTAAAAATTAAAAAATTCTCAGAACGCCACTTCAAAATTACAAGGTTGCCTTTTTTTTTTTTTTTCGGTAAATCCAGTATATGAGAATGTGCAAAACAGATAAAAACTGCAAAATTAATATTCATTGGAAACTTCTCTTCTATACTGTAATGATTATTAATAAATATTTATACATACGTGCTATTCTTTCAGGATGAGGCCTAATTGGACTGGGTGCTAATTCATTTGGACTGAAAGCAACCGGTGGAGGGCTACTGGCAACATAAAAATCCTTAAGTTCAGCTTTGGCTGCTTCATCTGCAATACGTTTATTGTCTATAATCAAATGGTATGCAATTGCCAATTGATCATGAGGATCTCCACTTAGTAAGGCACAATGAACTTCGTTTTCTTTGACACCAAATTTCTATACAAAAGAAAAATTGTATATGAATATGTTCATTGGGCTACCAACAAACAATAATAAACACCATTGAAGTTAAAATTATTGCAAACGAGGAATTACAATGCATAAATTTCAACTGAGATCTGATTATCATAATAAAGTTCACTAATAAGTCAAGTCAAAATAATGAATGTGCCTAGTACCTCACAAACTTCCATTACAGCATCAGTATCAATGACTGATGCATCTTGTTCCACAGGAGATGGAAATAAATATGCAGGAAGCTCTTTTTGGAACCATTCATGTTTCCTAAAACAAATTAAAGATATAAGACATTATTTTGATTTCCTTTCATTTTTAAAGAATCAAGAAAAGCAAACTTCAAATTAGATATCCTGAAGAAAGAAACAGGTTCAGAACATCAGGAGATAAACAGAAATAGGAAAAGAAGATTAAATGACAACAAAAAGTCTCTGAACAGATTAACACACTTCTCCACTGTAGAGGGTGAATATGCTAATAAATGTTTCCAATTCACATTTTCTCCACAATCATGTCAAAATTCACCAAAACAATAAAAAATTATTATTTATAAATGAAAAATATGAATTAATGGCCAGTGTTGCTAGGCAAATTGCTGAAACATGCTTCGTTAAGTCACAGAGGTTAAGCAACTTGAGGCAATGAGGTTCCTGGAGGGGTGACTGTCAGAAACCCTAGGGAAGTTAACAATGCCAAGTCCCTGGCCAAAGGGATAGGAGGTAATGACTGGCTAGCTAGACAGAGGATTACTCCACGTTTGATGCCCGTAAATGGTTAGTAGAACAGAATTTAAAAAAGTTTAATCTTTCTGAAGGTTTATATCCTTAACTTTTTGTACACTCTAAGTTAAGAGTGAACAATAGCCAAAATACGCCACTATAATACATCAGCTACAAAACGGATAATAGTTGTGATACAAGTATTTTCTTGCATCAGTAACAGTTATGTAATCTATAATGCCGCTATTCCTGTCCACATTAATACATCTCGCACATCACTTGTAAAACTCATTATCGATCATAGTGCATTAGGTGGGAAAATTAATTATTTTCCCGGAAATACATCAACACAAATTAGACCATCCAAAACTGTGTTTTATACAGTGACAAACATCGTCCAACAATGAGAAGTAATTCGAAGAATTTGAAACTGCCATGTTGTGGCATTGCCATTATATTGCAACCTGATATCTCATGAAAAACTTTCAAAAGCAGCAAAACAAATTCAAATTTGCAATTTTGAAAATTTATTATTTTGTTTTAAATATAATACAATATAGGCAAACACCCAATTATAATTAGGACATTAATAGATTAGAAACATCAATTAAATCATTCAAAATCAGGTTTTTTGCATTACATTTAAATTTATAAATCGAGCAATTTAGATCCATCACATCATTGTTAGCTCTTTGACACATCTTCCATAATGAAGCATAATGGAAGACTTTGTTCTTGCAAATGAAACACTAAATAGTACAATTCCGGTAGAATGCAGTCCACACATGAATTTCATCCAAGAAGTTTAGAATGCAATGTCGGGGAATTAATAAAATTATTTTTCAACATACAAAAAAAGATCACAATATTCCCTATTAGAGTGCAGTGACCTTATATTCAGACTAGCTGCAATATGATGGTCATCATGAGTTAACCTAGGTGATAGCACACCAAGACCCTTTGAGCAAACAAGAAATGGAATATGCACTGTCAAGCATGAAAAATAGAAAAGCTCCTGGGGTAGATGGTATCAATGCAGAACTCCTAAAATATGGAGGTGAAGAACTGAAGAACAGACTTCTTGAACTATTTAATAATTGTTGGAGAAAATGTCGAATACCTGATGCATGGAAGAAAGCAAAAGTCATCTCTCTTTTTAAAAAAGGAAATAGAAGCCAGCCACAGAATTACAGAGGAATAAGCTTGTTGATCAACGCTTATAAAGTTTACACAAAAATAATAAATAAACGGCTCACAACAATCTCAGATTCACTCTTATTGGAAGAACAAAGTGGTTTCAGGCAAGGAAGATCGTGTACAGACAATGTGTTTACCATAAACCAAATAATAGAAAAGAGATGAGAGTTCAATTTAGAGACCCACATAGCTTTTATAGATTATGAAAAAGCGTTTGATAGAGTTAATCGTGAACTTCTCTGGCAGATTCTTCGAAAAAGGGGCTATCCTTTCCACTTGATAGAAGTTATTAAATCCCTCTATCACAAAACAAGCATTAATTTACAAGTTCAGAACAAAATGTTAGAAGAGTTAGAAGTAAACAGAGGGGTACGACAAGGGTGTAGCTTGTCCCCCACATTGTTTAATATTTATATTGACAACATTCTAAGAGAATGGAATAGTTTAAATGAACCAAATATTTGGATAAATCCAAATACACCTCTACAATCACTTCTGTATGCTGACGATCATATAATTATAGAAGAGAACGAAACAAGTCTGCAAAAGTCCTTGTACCAGCTAAATAGAATATGGAAATCATATTGTCTCTCAATATCTGTCTCTAAAACTAAAGTGATGGCATTCAGAGGCAAGTATCCTATCAGAACTAAAATAATAATAGAAGACAAAGTAATAGAGCAAGTGAAACATTTCCATTATTTGGGCTGTGATATCACATACGATTACAGTGATGATATGAAAACAAAATTACAACGTTTCCAACATACTTGTGGAACAATAAACAAGTATCTTCGCAATAAGACCAGAAAAGAGACTCTGTTAAAATTTTATAAAGTCATGGCAGTACCACAACTGCTTTACGGGTGTGAATCATGGACATTAAGAAAACAAGATAAAATGAAGATACAAGCCTCGGAAATGAAATTCCTCCGGAGAGTAAAACGCTGCACCCTAATGGACAAAATAAAAAACGAAGATATAAGAAAGGAACTTAATATATTTTCTATCAATGAAAAAGTAAATGAATACAGATCACGGTGGGTAAAGCACTTAGGAAGAATGTCTCACGAAAGGATCCCCAAACATGCCTTTCTGTACAGACCACGAGGAAGAAGGGACATTGGCCGTCCACGACAGAGATGGTGTAATGAAGCCAGAACAGGGAATTTCCCTAATCCGTGAAGTGAAGAAGAAGATAGCACACCAAGTTGACGAGCAACAAAAGTAAAAAATTTATGCTGAACGTTTTCAAGTCTAGAGACACAGGTTTGATAAGGAGACCAAATCTCACCAAGGTAAGGCGTAAAATTAGTGTTTGCACATTAGTGAAGTCTGACGATATGCATCTTACAAAGCCTAGCATCCAACTAGCTTCATTAACAATATAATCAATACACACATGGAATCTCAGGTTACTGTCAAAAATCACCCCCAAATCTCTAAACTGTGAAAATGTTTCCTATGAAGTATCACCTATTTTGTAATGAAATGTTACTTTATCAGTAGATCTAGTAAATGACATTGACTTACATTTAGTTTAAAACCCTTCAGAAGGCACCATTGGAAAAATTTATGTAATTCTGTTTGAATATCAAAGCAATCTGGAGGGAGTAAATAATTTTATAAATTTTTAAATTGTCAGCAAAAAATAAAAAGTTTGAACTAGGGAGAAATAACTTAAGGTCATTAAAAAAATTATAAAAAGTAAGGGCCGTATGTGGGAACCTTGAGGAATGCCGGAAGTGACAAAAATATTTTTAGAAACGCAGGATTTCATCACATTTTGTGTTCTGTCAAACTATTTCAAGAAGGAACTTCTGACACCTAATTTTTCCAAAGCATTGAGCATGAGACAATGGTTAACAGTATCGGAATCTTTTGAGAAATCTGTGTAAACTAATTTGATCTGGTTTTTCAATTCTAAATTTTCAAGCAAAAAATATTATATAGTTAATGATTGGAGGTCTCATTTTCCTAAAACCATGCTGTTCATCAATGAATTGGTTTAATAAAGAAGTTACTTTAGATATAATTATAGATTCCATAAATTTAGCTATAATTCATAATTTGGATATAGGGCTATAGTTCGCGATGTTGGAGTGATTTTCCTTTTTGAAAATAAGACTAATGAAGCTTTTTTCAAGATTTTAGGAACGGTTCCTTCTTGTACTGATTTTGCGAACAAATGGAGAATAGCAGTTAAGTTTACAATACAGTTTTTCAACAATAAAGAAGGTATGCCATCAGGACCAGGAGCACAAGTTGTAAGATTTTTTGTGGCATTATAAATATCCATTTGAGTAATTTCCACATAATCCATATCAATAGTTCCAATATGTCTATTCATATAAATATCATCAGTATGGGGCAGATTTTGATGACCTAAAAATCACCAAAATTATTAAAAAGCTCTTAAAATGCTTTAAAAATGCCCTAAAACCAAAGAAAAATGACACAAAAAACCTTATCAAAACCAGTTCAGACAAACAACTCAAGCTGTTGGATACAATACTGATGTAATTGACACATCTTCAATTCGTTTGAGTGAACTCAGCCAGCAAACTTTTGATTTGGACTGTTCTTTCCCAGGAAATCTCTGTTTTTAGTTCTCCTGAAATCGACCACACTGGCAATGGTGCTGACATATGTCACAACAATTACATACTCACAAAGGTTGTTGAAACAATTTCTTAGTGAACAAAATTGAACAGGCTAGCAAGTAATTTTGTGAAGAACACTTGTTGCTTCTCGTAAATATCATTTGAAGCAAGTACCGTTCAAAATGACATTAAAATCGATGAAATCAGCAAACGATGCATTAATAAGGACGGAAAAAGGTAAAAACTGACTTATTAGACAAAATTGACAAAAAATGCCAAATAATGACCTATGAAAACGGATCATTTCCCTTTGTCATAACATAAAATGAATTTCTATTGTAAACGACATTGTTCTAAAGTGAAAAGAAAAAAAAAAGACATTTCTTTCAAATCCGCAAAAATCATCAGCATCATAAACCTCAGCAAAATAACTAACAAACAAATCAATTTGCTGCAGTGAGTTGCCACTATCATTTCTAAGAAACATTTTATAAGGAAGTCTGAATACTATTCTTTTCATGTTTGCACATTTCCAGAAAAAGGGGATGTAATTGCCAATGGAATATTCAATTTCAATCATATCTGGAATAATTTTCCATTTGCTTACATTAATAATTTCTTAGTAATTTTGAAAATAAAAGATAATCACTATCAACAAGAGATATTTTATATTTTGCACGTGCAGTCACTTTTAACTTAAGCATTTTTGCAACTCAATGGAGTACCAATGGATAAAATGATGTTGAACGCACTATTTTAAGGACATGATTTTCGATAATCTTATTCAATTTATCATAAAACATTTTGGTTGAATTCTCAATGATATTATTTAAAAATAAGGGATACCAATCGAAATTTACAAGTGCATCATTAATAGCAGGGAAATCAGCAAATTTAAAATCATTTATTATTTCAGTGAGGTTGTACCATTATCAGTAATCAAAAATATATGTTCAGTGCAGAGTGATACCCATCACATGACACAGGCAAAAAATCAGATTCAATAATATTTGAGTATCATTTATAAAAATTAAATCTAATATTTGATCATCCCAATTCATAACGGTATTAATTTGAATAACATTTAAATATTTTTTTTGAAGTAGGGTGCCAACTTGAAGGTTATAATCTGAATTTGCCAGAAAAACACAATCAATAGTACCGTGAACAATTGACCACGCACTATCTGGGAGGTTGAAACCACCTGTTATTAAAACTTTTGCTGTGTGAATGTGAGTGTGTGCATGAGTGTGCGTGAGAGCTTGTGAGCGTACATGCATCTATATATTTACATACACATAATATACTTTAACCATAGATTTCATAGTGCCATAATCTCCCTTGATAATTGTATCATTGAATGTATTTTTGTTCTTTTATTTAATTCTACTGTATTACATTGTTAGTATTGTTTACTTCCCTCCACGAGCCCTCCAATTAACAATTGATCTTGGAGGGAAGTAAACAATACTAACACTGTAATACAATAGAATTAAATTTTAAAAGAACAAAAATACATTCAACAATTTAATTATGTGAGATTATGAAACTATGAAATTTACAGTGAATAACAATCAATACACCACCTCCACATTCACAAACACTCGTAGTTAAATTTCTGTCAAACCTGTAAATATTATATTAAAGAATAGCAAAAATTACACTAAACTACTCATATTTGGAAAAATTATAGAAGTAATTTAGAACAACAGATTCTATTAACCCATTGTTGGTAATGTAAACAATCCTGACATGAGTAGGATCATTGGGTCAAACTGACCCACTAGTTATTAAAGGCTATTTAAAGCACTAATTAATTACACAAATATTTCATTATGAAGTAACAGATTCTACTAAATCATCAGTATAATATAAAGCACAAAATATATCCCAATTTTTAAAATATCTTAGACTGTAAACAAAAAATAAAATTGAAAGTGAACACAGGACAAATGAAGAACAAAGAAAAGAAAATGTGCCATTAAGTGAATCATTGCAATATTTACAAAACAGGTATGTCTGCATGACATAAACATAATGGAAGCATTTTTTACAAAATGTTTCAATCATTTTGTTTTTTTATTGTTTCTGAGAAAGTGTTTTGTGGCCTACAAAAATTTTTAATAGTTTGCATTACTTAATCTTAAAACATTGACTTATTTATGAAACTTGGACTGTAAATAAATAAATAAATAAATAGATTTCTTATGAAAGGTTCAGGTTCCCTGAGTAATATATTAATATATTCCCATAGTAATATATTAATGTTTTCTGATTCTCAAGTTCAGCTTCTTCTATTTCTTGTTTAGAATCTGAACTACTAAAACTTTCTAGTTCAAATGATGGACCTCCAACTTTATCATCACTTGAAAAACGATCATCATTTTCTAAAAGTTCGTTAAGAATATCTTTCTGCTCTAATACATTAAAATAACTTATAGAGGAGCTGGCCATGTTGTATAAAGTTACGTAAATGGAAACATTGGGCAGATTGAACCATTAACAACTTTGAGGGGGAATAACACACCACGTTTTTGGGTATAAACACAAACTAATGGTCATCATCTGTTCAGGAAGATTCAATTTGAAGGTAGACTGGTGGATAAGTTAAGAACTAATTTTGTTCACTTAATACACCGCTTCTTAAATGTCGCCAAGTCAGATAGGTGCAATGTTTCTACAATCGGGTTATGAAAAAAATCTCTATCTTCAATAATATTGTAGTAGATGGTGCCGGGAAATTTTTGAACTTTCGAAATTCTCGAAGATTCAGAGAATTCAATGAAAATATTACCTGTGCAATTTTTAAGCTTCTTTTGCTAAAGGAATATGGAAAGTTAAATTACAAATTTTGGAGCCATTTTGGAGAAAAGTTTTAAAAAGGTACTGCTTTATGTAAAGAAACCCCAAAATTCAAAATATCTGCTTAAAATTCGCATGGTCTTAAGTTCAACCTAACTGATCAAGGAATATCAGTTTTGGAGAACTGAATGTCTGAACTGTTTAGGTGCTAGAATTGACCACAGACAGACGTTTTGCAATCAACCAATTATTCGGTATCAAGGACTCTCAAAATGTAGATTCTGACTACACAACGTTTTAGAGGAAGTAATCTACCACCTATATGAATAAGAATTATCCACATTTTCAGTATCAGGGCTCTACAATACAAGTTTTTCTGTCAAAAAATTGCAATTTTTTTGGCGCACTACAATACTTTCCCTATCCTACACAAGTAGTATCCATGAAAGTAGAAAGGTTTATAATTTCAGATTTCAATGTCTACAATTTTATTAATTTTTCTCACAAATTGCACCCACACAATTGTATATGAATGTTCAGTCATAATCACTTTCTTAAACTCATTTGTATACATGCTGTTAATACAAAATATAACAATCAATCTAACAAGAGAGTATTTGCTGTTAACCCTGAAGTGATTGTACAATTACATTTACAATGACATAATACATTTAACAATAATATAGTCTTTCAAATTTCCTACATGACAAAATTACTATCACCCAAAACAATAGTATTCACACAGGCTGCAATAGTAGCCCAACCAACTTTCAAACTATCTCACAAATATCTGCTTGCTATGAAAAGCTTGGAAGCAGACTGAATGCAAAGAGTAATACGTTATCTGAAGCTGCTAATGCAACAGCCATCACTCCAAACTGAATTCAGTAGAGGTTGTGCATAAGCAAAAATAAAATGGCTGGGCTATATGTGTTGCCCATATGAGTGCTCCAAGGTTAAAAAAAAAAAAGGCTTTGAACTCACTTTATATCTTCAATAGTGGCTCTCTTCATAGGATCTATTTGTAACATGTGACACAGCATACTGACAACACTCTTGTTTAAATATTCAGGTATGGGGAAAATTCCAGCTGCAATTACATACAATTGAAATAAATTTCAAAATAAATTGATTAACAATATTTCTTTACAAATGGATACAGAAAACAATCTTACATTTTATTTTTTTAAACAATGTAGGAACATGCTCATCATCAAACGGTAATGTACCACAAAGGAGTGCATATAATATAACACCACATGACCAAATATCAACTTCAGGACCAGCATATAATTTGCCAGAAATAACCTCAGGAGCTGCATAATTAGGTGAACCACAACTTGTTCGTAAGAATTCACCATCCATCATCATATTTGATAAACCTGTAAATATAAATTAGCATAAGAAAAGAAAAAAACATCTCCGAAAACAATCCTCCAAGCACGGAATTACTAAGATATGTGGAGAAAGAAGAGAGAGAGGGAAAACAGCAAATGGATACAAAAAATAAAAAAAAGGAAGGAACTCTTGCAAAACTGCAGAAGCAAATTCATTTCAGAAAAAAAGTTCTTTAAGTGCAAATTTTTATTGTTTTTTTATAGAATATTTTCCTGACACAAAATAAAATGAGCAATGAAATTGTACAACTTCACAAATCTATAAAGCATCATATTTGACCTAACTGTAGCTGAAGTCATGAAATAGGAGCAGGTTTACAACATGAAAATTGATTAGTAGTTCCTCACAAAAAGGCCCTCACGAGCTCTAATAGCGTGGTACATAAAATCATCACAGAAAATTGATACTTTAGAGTATCTGGCAATCATAGAATAAAGAGTTGACAAGTTTGCAATTTTTTTTTTATTCTTGTTCATTGTCTACATCTATTGATGAGTCGAAAGAAAACAAACAATGAAATGAGAAGAATGAAACCATCATTGTTGCAAGGAACACCAATGATTTGGGATATTCCAAATACAATTTAAACAACCAATTTTTCTATCTTTGTGCGGAAAACTGCTTCAACATATTTACCAAAATCAGCTATCTTCACATGTAAATTATGATCAAGAAGAAGGTTTTCAGGTTTCAAATCACGATGCACAATCATATGACGATGACAATAATCCACACCAGATATAATCTGTTGAAAAAAGCGTCTTGCTTCATGTTCCCGCAACTGTAAAGAAAAAAATTCACATATGCTCCATGTATGAAATTAAAAAATAATATACAATAGTCATAAATTTTTTTTAAAATTGTCATATAAATAAAGTATTATTAACGTACTACTGAAACAATTAATTTGGCAATGAGGTTTAAAAACAGATGAATTCTGTCCTACAAAACATGGTTTAATTTGTGGTTTCTTTTGTGTGTAAATCTCAGAGTTTATAGTTCTTTATACCTTATGTTTGTTAAACTTCATTTCACAAATTTAAATTTTGCCTGGTGTTTTTTCCCTTAATTTCTGAGTTTTATCCAATCAACCAAATTTCCACATTTGTAAACTGACCCAGTCCTTGTTTAGCTCGAATAAATGGAGATCTACTGAACATATATCAACCAGATAGGTTTTAAGGACAACTTTCCAGTCTTGGCGGCTAAGGACTGCTCTGATTGTTAAATACGTTGACCTTTGCATTAACATGTAATTTTTAAAATGATCACATATATTGCACACAGAAAAAGCAGAACAACATGCCTGGTAAAGCTATCAAAGGCTAAATGGATGATGATTTTACATTCTTGTAGGAAGTGAAACAATGCAGCAATGTCGACTAAAGAGCTCCATAACACAAAGACAAAACAGGAATATATTTTTAACATTAACAAGCGTCAAATACTAGTACAATTCTCACTAGGTGTCCCTATATTTTCAAAACCAACATAAAACTACAGCTTCAAACAAAAATAGTCTTAATATATTCATTGATAAAATATCATCAAAGAACTAAAATACAAAGACTGGAAAAACATTGATCAATCTCAGTAGTTGGGTAGCAAATTTATAAAAAATCAAACCCCACAAATGACAATTAAAAAAATACTTAAAGTATCATTTCTTAACAACAAAATATTCATTCTCGAATTGATATTATACTCAAAAGTACAGTACGGTTAAAAAAGATGTCAGAACCTTATTTGAACAATTCTACAAACAATAGTACACAATGAAAGCGTTAAATCTCTTACCTTGCCTCGTTTTACTATGTAATCGAAGAGTTCACCTCCGGACACATATTCCATTATCATGAAGATATCAGTTGGAGTACTGATTACTTGATATCTAGAACAAATTTTTCTGTTTAATTTTATTTCTTAAAAATAAAGTACTGTATTGTTTAATTTAATTACTTAAATTAGTAGTTCATTATTTGGATCTCCATGCACACATCAAGTATGTAAACTGTATATAATTATTTCTATTAATGTTTAGTTATAATGTTAAATGTCTTGCTAAGAATTTCTATACCAATTCCATTTCAGTCCACACAAAGTATCTTTACTGATTTTTTCACAAAACATCATGTAGTTTTGTAACAAAGTTAATACACTCATTCAAAACTTCAATTTTTTTAATTCAATGTTTACCAATGTATTAGTAATCAAACTCCAGAAGAAATTAAAATTTTTCATAAAATAAAAAATTTATCAATTCAGTTATCAATTGCACTTGCATGCTGGAAAAATCTATAAAAATGGTAAAATCTTTAAGTACTAACTGTAACCAAAATTGCCTAAAATTATGTCACATGGAGAACATTATTTGTTGGGAAAGGGTTTTGAGTTATTTGATGGCAGAAAAGGACAACTTATGAAACTTCTAGGGAAAGTACACAAGCTATACTTTTGAGAGTAAAATGTACATATAAACTCAAATCTTTCTCATTCCAGTCAATTTCAAACTTTTACACAATTTTTATTGTTCAATTTAATGAATGCTGTATGAAGTAATAAATAATTAATGAGATGCACCTTCAAGAGATATATTTTAACCACTCACCCTGAACACCCCATGAAAATTATTGAGAATGGAATGTGACAAAGGTTCCATTCCGAGAACAGAGTAAATGGTTAGGTATACTTTAAAAGTACAAAAGAGTTAAACACAAGTGGCCACTCAAAGTTCTGGAGAAAAGTGGCTCTTAGTTCAGGTGACTGCTTAATGGAGTTTAAGAAAATATGGAAAGGGGGTCTCTAGTTAAATTTTACTTTTTTTAATGAAATGAGTATTCATTGCTTGTTAACAATTTTTAATTACACTGAATGTACATAATATCGGGAGCTTTTTGCATTTCACTCTTTAAATAACTCGGACAAAAACATTCAATTCTTGAGATCCACACTCTTCTCTTTCACATCACTGGTCGTTTCTTTCTACTCATGGCCTTGATTCCCAACTAGGAAAAGTTGCAGTTCTTACCCTATGGTAATTTTAGAGCCTGCATCAAAATCATTAATTGATATCTGAAACAAATTGATCACTTCGCAAAATAAGCAACTCTCTCCGAGATCTGACATTGCACCCCAATGCATTACGATACTAAACATATGGAACTATATATTGGGCTTCCACTTTTTACATTATTATGGATCAAAATTGCAAAATGTCAGGAAATTATCAGTCTAAAAATGGTTTATCTATGAAATGTACCTCCCTGCTGACTACAGGGCCAGGTAACTGCTTAGATGGAATTTAAACATCTGTTTTAAGGGAAAATGGATTCCATGAAAAACTATTCATCAATAGAGGTAACCACTTAATCAAAGTGATCACTTTCTGTATTCTGTAAGATAGTAACTTGGTTAAAGTTTTCAATGTTTTTTTTGCCTTTTTATATTACTTTTTTCTTTTGTTTCCAAGAAAACCATATATTTTACTAATTGTTATAGAACCACAATTTTGATTTAACCATAACATGAGAAGGGAAAATTTCTCAAGAAATAAATAATTTCCAGGGTATAAAATAATACAGCAAACTCAATTGTCCAAATCTTGGTTAAGCTAGTCAGTTTTCAAAAAACAACAACAAAATGATCCATTTAAAAATGGAACACAGGAGTGTTTAAATTAGTTGTTGAAAGAGTTGTGAGCCAGTAAGTGGTGTGCAGGATGATGCTCTTACTGATACTAAGAATTTTGGAATTTCCCAAATTCAATAATCATCAGATTTGTTCGTATAATATTGAGTTTGTCATCTGTCATTGCCACTTAGTATTTAACAAAAATTCATTACTATTCTACAGCCAGTTTCAACTCCTATTAAATTGTCAGTGTAGTATAGTTTACATCAAGATTCAAAGCACGCAGTTTCCTAATCTAATGGCAACTAAAACATTGAATTAGAGTACATGCAACTCAATGAAATGCTTATAGAAGTACATGTAAAACAATTAGAAGCAGATTAATAAACAAAAAACATTTTGTTAACTGAATTGATCAACTGACCTTTATTAACAGAATAATAATTAGTTTTATTTTCTGTTTAAATCTTTAATATAGAGCAGCATTAAGGAAAGGTTCGAAATTACTCTGTTCTAAAATATATTGAAGTAAAATGGATCACACCGGTCTTTTGCAAAGGAATAATATCACAAAAGGACTTGCTAGTTACACATCACTGGCATTGACAAAATTAAATGTGACCAAGGAGGCAAAGAACTTTATGCCAAGGACAGGCTAAAACGACACTGAAGAACTCTCAATAGTTTGAAAAGAGCTCAAAAATTAATTTATAAAATCATATATAACTGAATCATCATAATATAACATAAAGCAATATAATATTGTTTTCAGGATAGTTCATTACTCTGCAAGAGAATTTTCCAATTTAAATTAACACAACTAGATAATAAACCCAAAAAATGATTTACAACTAAAAACTTCATTGGCTCAATGCCTTCTGCGAAAAGATATGTTAGTATTGACAACTTAAATGGAAATATATATATATATATACACACTTACAATTTAATGATATGAGGATGCCGAAACAGCTTGAGATTTTGAATTTCACGACGAATTTTACCCACCACATCAAGACTTTTGATTTTTTGTCTATTAAGTATTTTGACAGCCACTTTATGTTTAGTAAGTTGATGTTCACCAACTGTAGAACAAAAATTAAAATGTGAATATCAATTGCAGACCTTAGCCCACAGACTTCTAAAATAAGTATAAAATAATAAACTTTACTTTTAAGCAAGCTAACACAATTTCACATTACACTAATTGGCAGTAAAATGGATCATGTTAAAGAATAAAAAGGGGCTTAAAGGAACATGTACAGCCAATTAACAAACATAAGAAGCAATTGGAAACCAATGTTAGCAGAATTTTCAAATAATAAAAGTTAAAATATAATAAATGAGAAGATGATAATAAAAATTACTCAAATATCACACCATAACATATAACTTTTTAAAATTTATTTATCATGGAGTATAATCACTGGACTACAGAATTACCTTCTTTTTAGGTTAATTTTATTGTCACTTTTCAGAAAGAAATAAGACCTTCAAAATTTTCGTATGTTACATTTTGCTGTACATATGAAATACAACAACAAAAAGCACTTACTTTTCACTTTACCAAATGTACCAACACCAAGTGTAGCTCCCAAAGTGTAATGTCCAATCCTCACCAAAGGTTGTTGGGCTACTTGATTCTTCTCTGCCATTTTAGTTTTGAGATTTATTTTGTTCTCTAGTTTGATTCCATGATAAAGAAGAATTCTTCGGCAGTTATCCGCTCCAACTCTTCGACTTTACTGGTGAAATCAGGGAGCAAAATACTCATCAGCTGTCATACCTCTTCTTGACATGAACACAGATCTCAGAGTTTCTATTTAGTTCGTGTCGCCCATCTCTTACCATAAATTGTGTAGGTACCAAAATTCGAGACATAAATATAGTGTTACAAGTGTCAACACACAAGTAAGCAAAAACTTTATTATAAATTACAAATAAAGTATTTACCTTCATCTCTGTTATTTTTCGCTGCGCATCATAAGGCATCTTTATTCTTGATCAAATTATAACAAGACAGTGTTAACTTGTCACATATTCGCGTGCAGTTGGTAAGTCCACATTTTAACATGACTGCATGTTCATATAGCGTGGTGCCCCGAACAAACCTTCAAATGACCGCTGAGAGTGTCACATGAAAGAAGATGGGTGGAAAGTTATCAGCCCTGGATCCTATGGAAGTTGAAGTTCCAAGATTGAATGTGCTCTTGGACCGTGATCCGTACCTTAGAGCGTATGAAAGGGAATTTCGGAGAAGGTATGTGAAATAATGATCATTGAAACTGTAATTAAAATCACCGATCTCGACGTTGAAGACTGGAAACGTATTTTCTAACCTTTAAAACATCGTTGGAACAATATACGTGATTAGCACGATCGTTACTGTAGGTCACTCGTACATTATCTACCAGTTCCAGTTTTGAAATTGAATTTTTTCGATCTTCACCATTACCTATTGCCGATATTTTTGCAGGAGTAGTTCCAGTGCAATGGGCATCAGCATTTCGCTTTTTTCTTTAATTTTTCGATTTTTACATCAGATACGACGGTTGTGATAGTCCATGACCTCTGTTTCACGTACACAACGTAATATAGAGAAAAGTAATGTTGCAAATATAAGTAATGCTGTAATCCTGCACATCGGGGCACGGTTAAGGGATAAGAGGTACTCGATATCGACATTTTGAGAGGAATATAAATTTTGGGGGTCCCTGGTATCGAAAAAGTGTCCTTCAAAACATGTCTCCGTCCGTCTGTCCGTTTAACAGACGGAGAGACTGGGAGACGGACGGACCCACCTACAGATACACGGACGGACATGCTATAGCTATGACTGCACATACTTTCACGCATTATTTGTAACTTTTGCAATTTTTGAAAATTCAGAATGTTCGACGGAAATGGAACTGCGACAATTTATAAGCGTACTTTGTTCTATTCGAGAAAAAAAAGACAAAATTTGGAGCAATTTTTCAGATTTTAAAAAAAAGCTCTTGCTTCAAGCAAACATTGCGCGACACTACAATTTTTTTTTTTTCAAAAATTGTACATCATGTAAATATCTAATTTTTAGAACATTTCATTAAGGAACAAAATCCGTGTCATGAATTTAGTAGTTTAGCAATGCTATTTTTTTCCATTTTCGAAAATACAGAGTTTGCCGAAAATGGGATCTCTGCCATTTTTATTAGCGTATTATGCTCTATTCCAGACAAAATAAAAAATTGTTGTTTTTGATAGTAATAATTTTCTAAAAATTGCGTCTATTTCACTAAAAACTACAAGAAAACTACTCATTTTTTTAAAAAATGAAAGGAAATTATTTAAAGATCTATCTTTGAAGAAGAGATTTTATTCTGGAAAAATCTCTCGTCAATATTGTAATTGTAGAAACATGCCGAAAATCTGTTGAGCTTTGCTACTTTCGATTGATTGTTAGTGATTGCGGGCGCGTCAATTACTAAGGTCATTAGTCCCGTAAGTGTAGTGCATTGTTTTTCTGGGGAGGTGGCAGTGGTCTTCCCTCGTCGGATGGCGAGACAGGCATTCGCCTGGTGTTGGTCGGAGAAACCACGGGAAATTAACGATCAGAGCAACCGATCGCTAGACTTCTCCTCCAGACAGCGACTGAATTCGACCTAGCTGACAAGCTAGTATCGAAAATCCTGCCACCGTCGGGACTCGAACCTACGACCTCCCGGTCAGAGGCATTGCAGTGACATCAGTTGATGCCCTGAGTCACCTCTCCCGATGTGCAGTTTTCGAAAATTGACGAGTTGAACGAAAATTAGACCTGCGCTTTTCAAGCGTCCTTTACTCTACCCGAGGCCAAAGTTTAATGAAAACTCTGGAGCTATTTGTGATAAATATTTTGAATATTTTACGCTTCATGTAAAGTAACTTCAAAATTTAAAATATCCTACTGAAACTCGCAGGGCCTCAAACTTGACCAGATTGATGAGGGAATATAAAGTTTAGAGAAAATTGTTGGGACGGAATAGAGGCGGTTGCGTTGACCATGAACGGAGAACACGTGTTGCCGTAAACCACTTTTTCGGTAAGAAGGATCCTTAAACGTGAATTCTGACTATACAACGTATTGGAGGAAGTCATTCCCAGCTGTAGCAAAATTAGCAGGAGTTTTTGCGAGGACGTATAGCAACCAGTGACCAGCAACGCACGTGACGACCTGTGAGTGTGCACACCGATGTAGCACGTGTGGTAACACTACATGTAGTAACAAGATTGACCCATTTTTTCCATATCAGGACCACACAATACGAGTTTTACGGACGAAAAATCACCGCATTCTGTTGGAACATTACAAAACGTTCTCTGTACTACGTAGGCGAGACAGTAAAAATCAAACAATTTTCATACGTAGGCATTGCTTATAAAACTATTAAAAAACTAAAATGCAACAATCAAAGATTGCAAATATCGTATAAAATTACAAGTACCTCACGCATATCAAAATAATCATTAAAATATAATTAGATAACTATTATAAATACGAGAGGCGTAATTACTTCGTCAGGATTACCTTCCAATCAAACCTGTAGCTCGCTTGCCATTGCTTGTGCGAGGGTTGGGGCATAAGTCTTTCTTTCATTTTTATGAGAATACGAGCACTAATGGAAAATGTGAAATATACACATGAAAGGACAAGTTGTGAACCAAGTACAGGGACATTTAACGACTCGCCAAAATTGTGTTTCTCATATTTATTAAGGTATTTGAAATGACAGTACTGGTTTCATGTCCCCTAGCATTTTAGCTCATAAGAATTCACAACATTCCAAAAGCATTAAATACGTGTTCCAAAGGCCCGATTAGGTAGATGCTCGATTACCGCATCGATGTAGCATCGGTGTGCACTCACAGGTCGTCACGTGCGTTGCTGGTCACTGGTTACTACGAGTCCTCGCAAAAACTCCTCCTCATTTCGCGACAGCTGGGTATGAAAGGGCATTATCCCCAAGTGCTTGCTCGAGTTCCCTGTGATATTCTCTGGCATTTCGCGGCTAGCGTGGTGTATGAGTGCTGCTTGAAACGGGATACATTCATCTGGTACGGCGGCAGACAGACGACTGATTTCATGTTGCTCTCTGTGCTAAGAGACACTTCAAGTGTCATCTGTTGTTGTGAAGACACATTAGTACAGCATTTCTTTCACACGAGAAAAGCAATTGTGTGATCCGATAACATTTCTTTTAGAAAAAAAAATAGTTGCCATGAGTTCTCCCTCTTTTTCATACGCCCAGTCTCTAAAAGACTGGGCGTATGAAAAAGTTCACAGTTGGCATTTACATTGCAAACAATAGTCAAATAAGAAACTAAATTAAGATGTTAAGAGAAAGTGAAAATGAGTGTGCATGCATTGTTATTAATGTAAAGTGAGTTGAGTTCAATAAATAAGCATTTGCCCATCAGACAATGCACGTTCAAAGAAATATGTGTGTGTTTGTTAATGCCTGTACATCCTCACATCATCTCCGACCCAGAGTTTCCCAAATCTCCGAGATCTCCGGAGCCGGAGCAGCAAGGTCAGAGCACGCACGTCACTCCGCGCCCAACATTTTTTGTGTGTGGTTTTGAATTCAATGTCATGAAGGATGGTCACGTCACAAATAGACTCCCGCCATGTGTTAGATTTTGCTAGTAATCATTATAAGGTAGTGGGAAGTATAAGTTTTAGGAAGAAAGGAGCAAGTGCTATGAAAATGAAAAAAGGTTACAGAATATAAAGTAGTCTACGAAACCTAAATTTTGAAACAATATAGCATCAAAATGCTCTAGCTAAATCGACTAGGCAATAAACTTGAATTGGAAAAATAAGTAAGTCCTACGCCAACGTGTGAACAGTTGAAAGAAAGTGTTTTGAAGCAGCAAAGGAAGAACTTGGAGAACAATAGAAGAAAGCTTATACTCTGAAAAATTCTCAGATGAGCTGGGAAGTACGATAGAAGAAAAGAAAAAGGCATACATGAAATGGCTGAATGACAAAACATCGGAGTCGAGAAATGATCATGTTCAGAAAGGATGAGAAGTAAAAACAGGAGTGAGAATGAAAATGAACGAACACTGGGATAGAGTGCGTAGAGACAAAGATGCAGCAATAGGGAACAATATATCAACTCAAGCCTAGAAGATTATCAAGAAAATGAGGAAAAATAATGTAAATAAGATTGCCACACAAAGAATTTCAGCTCAGAAATGGATAATCATTAATCGATACTTTTATAAAAAAAGTGGATGTGGATATGAAGTAGAAGAAGATGTAAACAATTTCCGGGAATGTGAGGCAGAAATAACGTGAAAATCGCAAGTGTTCGGGCATGGGAACTGAAATTGGAGACAACCTCCATTCTCTCCTGTATGCCGATAATCAACAAAATTTATTAAGTGGTTAATTGCTCAAGAGGAAGTGGACAATGAGTATGTGCTAAGGAAACTTGAAGAAAACAACAGATGGGTTTGGATATAAATTTTAGTAACGCCGAATGCTTGTGCATTTAATGAACCCTAATGGATGGAACAGATAGGGATACAATTAGATCTTGAAACAATTCTAAACTCAGTTACAAGAAACATTGGTTTATGTTATGAAGATATTAACTCCAGAATAATAATGGGAATAAAGCAACGAAAGCGCTGCACAGTGTGATATGGAATTGCAATATCCGACTAGAAATACGAAACGAATATTCCATTGCGGGGATAGAAAATATAATTTTTTATCTAGGAGAAATGTAGCCCCATACTGAAACTAGTGATGCTAAGACCACGTACTTTCTCGCCCGTAATTTCAAGCGAAACTACGCGAAAGTACTAAAGTTTTCGAAAAATTGTTCATGACCTTATTTCAAAATCTGTCTTTAAGGAACAGATTTCATTAAGGGAAAAATCTCTATCTTCGTAATTGTAATTTAAGGAAAACGCCCAAAAAATTTTGAATTTTTGCAATTTTCGAAAAATCAGTTTTCAAAGAAAATGAGACCTGCTCTTAAACGTCCTTCACACTATCCAACAAAATTTAATAAAAAACGAAGCAATTTTTTGAAAATTTTGAAAATGTCCCAGAGGTTTCATGGAAAATACCCCCCTCAAAATTAAAAAAAGTTTTCAAATTCAAGGGGCCGCGACATCAGCCAGATCGATTAGGGAATATCAATTTTGGAGAAAATCGACTGAACGGTTTAGCGTTGTTCATGGACGGACGGACAAGTTTTGCCGTCATGCGATTTTTGTTGGTATCTAGGACCCAGAAAACATGGATTCTGGCTATACCACGCGTTAGAGGATTTTTTTCTAAATTTGGCAACTGGATTTGTCCACTTTCTCGTTACTTTCCGGCAATAAGAGTTTTTGTGCCGAAAATTCTCCGCTTTTTCCCGCAGCATTACGTAACTTTCACTACTGCGTAAGCGATAGCGTGAAAGTAAAAAAAAACAAAAAACATTCGTATTTTAAAACTTTCAAAATGTCTGTATTTTAAACCTTTTCGTATTTCATCAACATTCACAAAGTTTCAAATTTCCATTTTTAATCCATATTTCAGGTGTGTGTAAGTTAAAATGAAATTTAAACCTCAAAAAGTTCTCGTTAATGCAACAAACCATAAATAACGAAGGCGTACATTTAAAAATATAATAAGAATTATTCAAAAATAAGTAATCTTTAATTAAATAATCATTACTAAAATTATTAATCGATAGATTTAAAAATATTAAATTATTATATTAAATTACATTTAAAAATACAATAAGAATTATTCAAAAATAAGTAATCTTTAATTAAATAATCATTACTAAAATTATTAATCGATAGCTACCTTGTAAATCATTGTTTGAATGCTTAGTTTACATTTTTTTCCTATCGTCTCGATGGAGCTATGATCACATGGCCTATGTGAGACTGAATGACGAATTCAACTTTTCTGGGCAGGTAGTAGGGGACGGTAGAGAAGAATTAGAAGGGGTTCATTAAAGGTGATTTTTAAAATTAAAATAAATGAACAAAGAGGACGAATTTTTTATTAAAAATTTATGGAATACTCTATCACTATAAATGTTTTCTTAAATAACATTATCAAACAAATTTGTAAATGAGTAGATTTCAAATTCTGAATTCATTTGGAACTTTATGTTTAATGATGATGATGATACCAATCGCTTTTCCACGCGGCACGGCTGATATCGCCAGGCTGGGGCAGTCGCGTGCTTCCTGTCACCTACGTAGAACTCAACACGCTTAATTCCACGGAATATAAAGTGACAACATGATTGTAACTGAAGCAAATAATTGCGCGTCGCCGCCGCCAGTTGTAGCCCACGAAGAACACTGTCTTTGTTTCCGATATATATATATATATATATATATATATATATATATATATATATATATATATATATATATCATAAGCGCGTATCTGCGTCAATACAACCTAGTACTAATATTTTTTGCATATTCTGCTGCATGATTTGAAACCCCCAAACTGATTGTTGAATATAAAGGATGGACCCACCCCAGGCAGCAATCTCATATGAAGACAATTCTTTTCTTTTTTTTATTAATGTTTTTCAATTTTAGTTTTCTTACTCTACTATTTATAAAATTGTATTGTATTTAATATTAAAATTGAATTCTTTATTTTCTGTATTGTATTAAATATTTAGAAATACCTGTATTGTACATTGTATGATTATGTACATATCCTGAATTGTCATACATGGCTTATGCTGTATTTATTTGACATTATTATTATTATTATTATTATTATTATTATTATTATTATTATTATTATTATATTATAATTATTAACTAGTGGACCCGGCAATGCTTCGCTATTGCAGTGCATTACACATCACACACTACTGGTCACGTGATTGTTAATGACGTTTTACGCTACGATGTTCAAAAATTCTAATTGATGAAAGAATTTTTCGCAAGTATGGGTTTGTTCTATGTCCAGGTTTGGATATGATTGTCAAGTATCCTATTGTGACAACGTTCTTCCTCAAATATGGGCTATGGCCATATCTTGGAGAAATTTGATTTACTTGTCCGAGATTCGAGTAAATAACTCCGTCCGATATTTCACAATCGCAGGCGCAGAATACTTGTATGCAGTGAAGACGCGCTTCATCCTTGTCTGTGCTGCGGGTTGCGTAGTGTTAAGAGGCGCTTGAGTCCTCATAAACGAATAAATCAGCATCACCAACACCTCCACATGTCCGATTTAATTCAAACCACTCTTAAAACACTCAAATTACTAATAAGGACAAAATGTGAAAATTGCAGCGAATTCGGTCGAGTAGTTTTTGCGGCTATGTGCCACACACATACGCACATTCTCTTTTAGTTATTTACACATAGATGTCTCAGAGAAGAGCCTAGAATGTCTTATATTCTTTATCTACGATTCGTTCATTAGCCAAATCAATCCGATGACGTAACTTTATAATGTGCCTCAAAAGATAATTGGTGAACGTGGCATATCTTGTATATTGTTTTTGTGTTTCCTTATGTGCGTTTTCAGTTTCCTCTTCGCCTGTTCTAAATGGTCTGCTCGCCATCTAGACAACTTTGTGCTAATCTAATTTGTATGCTACTTTTCATATTATACATATTCGGATTTATCCTTTACATATTTGAAAACTTAACCATCCTTTGTTACACTATTGCTAATTTTGAATTTCCCCCCACTGAAGTTTGGCAATAAATTATTTTGTATTGTTGGATGATAAGGGGTAAGAAGTACCTTTACATCTTCCTTAGCTTCTGTAACTTTCAAATTATATAATTAGTTTAATCTTTTGTAAATATATTTATTGACAATTGTTTAGGATAATTATTAATATAAAGTTCATGCTTAATGTTCTTAATATTCATGTGATATCTCCTATCAAAAAAAGGTAACGGATCTATCTTCCGTTCTATACACAATCGCCACTTTATGTTGTGTAGGATGGGTTGATTATAATTTAAAATTCTCCCTGTAGAATGTAATTTAAATGTATTTTTTATTAATTCAAATGAATGGCACTTAAACTATAAACTGATTGACCTCTCTCACCCAACATAATACTTAACTACTTCCAAGATTTCGGCGTAGTAGGTACTTGTTTCCAATTTCTCTTTACACCCAGGCCATGGTGTAAGAAATATAATAACTCTGTAATATATCTTACACTGTGACCCAGACGGTCTTTTCGAAAGCAAATCGTCCGGTTCAGCTCTCTCACGCGCGAAAGAAGTCATCACCTGTGAATACCTACGTTGTAGAACGAAGATGGCAAGATTTTAAAACCTCGTAAAACATATTTAAATATATTCAGAATCACTAAACAATTGCCAATCATATGTTAAAAGCTCGCAAGTTTATTCTCACAAATAAGGGCGCAAATAATAGAAAGAAAGAAAACAAAAGGAAGAAATAGATTCTTTCAAATTGTTTTTATGCGCTCCTGTAAAACTACTCAAAACTGACTTATGTGGTTTTTAAAAGCTCACCATCGATATATTTAAGTAAGAATTTAAATTGTTTTAGATATTTATTGTGTAGTAACAAAGCATTGTTTCCATGCTTGCGCTTTATGATTCACAAATGACCTAGAAGGGAATCGAGATTTAAGGTTTCCGCAGTCTCGCTTCTGACGATTTTACGCTATTGTCCGTATTGTGATTTCTGATGTTTGATCAGTCGGGACGCGGTTTTCCAATCGGGGAGTTTAAATACCAAAAATTATGTCGTAACGAAGAACCCAATTGGATAACCGCGTCCAGTTGATCAAACGTCAGAAACACTATAATTAAATCGGAGAATGGCGTTCGAAACTTGGCATTCATCATGGTGTAAGATATACAGTCGACTCCGGTTATAGTAATCTTCTGGGGACTAACATTTTTGGTTCACTATATCCGAGGTTCACAATATCCGATGATGTCAAAATTGAACATAATTTCTCCATAACGATTAATTTTATTAACATAGAGAAACAGCAAAACACCTTAACAGCACAAACTGAAAAATTCAATATCTTTATTTGTCCTTAAAAAATCAATTTCTTTTCAATTGTTTGCTTCGTACTTTTTCGTTAGAAATTTCTCTACATCATTCTCCAGAATTCGTGCTCTCTGCATAATCGATTCTTCATTGACTTATGTGTCTAAGTATCGTCATGCAGTCTTGACACTCTTTAGTGCCTCTTGCACTGTTGGAACTGTCCCTCTCTCCGAAGGCCTTTTTACTCGCCCAATAATATACGATATGCTTTCATTAGAAGGATGGCGCAAGCGGCTAATGAAACTGATTGCTTTTCCTTGCGGCACGGCGGATATCGCCAGGTTGTGACAGTCACGTTCTTCCTGTCGCCTACGGACAACTCAACACGCTTTGTCCCGCGGAATACCAAGTAACACCAAGATTGAAACTGAGGCGAGAAATTGTGCTTTGCCGTCGCCAGTTGTAGCCCACGCAGGACACGACCTTTTTTTTCGAAGTGAAACTGAGCATAAGGTCATCACAGTAAGGTGCCCATTCCCTGTCCGCTACCTTCACCTCAGGGGAGACTTCTTCTGTTATGGCCTTTGGCCGACGATATTTTTTTCAGGCTGCCTAGTGTTGAAATTTGTGGCACTGAGGTGATATATTCTTTTCCAGGTGTGAATTAATTTCCAGAACGCTGTATTTCCTAGGTTCACATTACCTGAAGTTCAGACAGAGTAGCTGCAGCAGTAGAGCACTACAGCTGTAACAGAGTTTTCTTATGCTTATTTTTAATGTAAGTGAAACGGGACCAGTGACTGATGTTCACTATAACCGAGGGTTCACTATATCCGAGTTCACTATAACCGCTGTCAACTGTATTTCTTAGACGTGGTAATTATCGAAGCGGGAACGTTGAGGCCGGCTCGGAACAACGCGCCGAATGTAATCTTACGAAATCATGTTTAGCGTAAAAGTTTCCTTGAAAGATAATGAAAACAATATTTAGGGTTCATTGATGAAGATTTTAATTTGGGATGCTCAGCATCTCGGCGTCCCTTTACACTGCACAATACTGATTCATTACACTTTTCGCGGAAGTTGATTATTCTGCTTTAGTGCTGGCTACAATTTCACAAATAATTACATTAATTTTTCACCGTGGCGGCCAGATAGCTTAAATAGTTTAATTTTCATCAACCAGTTTTTAGTAGCTACCCTATTAAGTGCCACTTCTCAGCAATTTAAATGTTTCCTGAATTTGAATGCCGAACGAACTCTGTTGCACGGGTGTCCGTATTTACACGCTAATGAATCTATATGGGTATACGCAGTGGCGTAGCCACAAGGCCTACCCAAACTTTTAATGAAAAAACAAAAACTGTTTTCATTACTCATAATGTGCTAATTGATAATTTTCTAATTCGCAATTACGTTTCACGTATGGCCTTTTGTAGGTTTTCCTTCTTGAACTTTCCGGTTAATTGCGTACAAGATAAGAGGAAGGCTCTTGCTTTGATTGATAGTAATTCCGGGCGCATCAACTACAATGGTTATTAGTCCCGTAAGTGTAATGCGTGTTTTTGCTCGGGAGGTGACGGTGGTCTTCCCCCGCTGGGTGGTCAGATCCGGCGCCGACCTACCGTCGGCTAGCGGTGGTTTTCCCTCAACAGGTATCTCCCACCAGCGGGGCACCGCCCCAGTCGGGACAAATTCTAAGTCCTCGACCTGTCTCCCGGCATGTGTGGTAGTGTAGTGCATGTTAGTTTAAGTGTGTGTGTGTGTAAGGGGGTGAGGATAGGACAAGGAAGAGGAAGGAAAGATCGCGCGCGGTCCATGGCCCGTTTGTTAGGGTACTGCTCCGGCATTCGCCTGGTGTTGATCGGAGAAACCACGGAAAACTACCGATCAGACCGATACGTGCTTTGAACAATAAGACGAACAGCTGAGAGAAATCGGAAAAAATCATAACCCGTAAAAGAAAGAAAATAAATAAGGAACTTACATTTTCTCATCCTTCGCCAATTATTCCCAAACTGCACTGTTGAACGATAGTTTGCCACACATCGTAAATATTTACTTGTGGTCACTGCATATTAAAAACACAAACATTTTAAAATTATTCCTTAACAAGGGAAACACTCCACTGATATCTGACGCACTATCAGCACTCTCACTCTCTTCAGAACTACTGCTTTCACTGCTATCCGATGCACCGAGGGAGATTATTAATTCTTCCACATTCGTTTCAATGCCACATTCGTTTTTCCACGCTTCGATGATCACCGCTTTCGTGCGCGCTACTTTTTGCCACTGTTCGCGAGTGGTTCCTTGCACAGCCTCCCGGAAAAGATTTTCCACTTCGCTCACTGTGAAGGTTTTATTATTCCTTGCCACGTAACCTTTCATTTGTGCCCGTATTAACTCAATGGCATTGAAGCGGCAATGATAAGGCGGCAAACGTAGTACTCTGTGGCCGTCTGCCTTAGCAAGTTCATCAATTATGTATTTGGGGAATTGGGGTTTAATTCTTGCAACATCTTCAAGTAATTCCGCCTTAGTTTTCCACTTTGTTTGCACACCGTGACGTGACAACCACTCAATTATATCTTGCTTCCTGGAAGCAGTAGTCAGCGCCCTGTCCATTACAACAGAATGATAAGGAGCATTATCCATGACGATGAGAGATGGCTTATGCAAGTTCTTGAGTAGGTTATCTTCAAACCATTTCCGGAAACGCTCACTATCCATCTCCTTATGATAATCCCCTGTTTTTCGAGAACGGAATATCAGAAGACCGTTTTCAATAAAACCATGGGCTGTGCCAGCATGAACAATAATAACTCGCCCACCCTTTCCGGTTGGTGCAGTGGCAGTGCCAGCTACTGAACCATCTGTCCACGCTGTACTAATAGTATGGCCAGCATTAACCCAGGTTTCATCCAGCCACACAATTACATCAAAATCTTGGGCACAAATGTCTCTCAAGAAACGCGAGCGCCACGACACAATGTCATTCCTTTCCATAAGCACCTCGCGTTTGTTAAACTTTTTGTATTTAAATCCTAGCTCGTGCACAACTTTGCGGAGCGAAGCTATACTACCACTAAATAATTCTGCATCTCGTAGTGAAACATAGTTTTTGCAAGGTTGGATATTCTTCCCTTGAATAATAGGCGTAAATATGCCCCCGCTAATCATCCTTCTGAAAAGTGTCCAGGTTTGTGACTCGCCTTTCAACGATTTTCTTCTTACCTGGTGTCTCCAGATGAGAAGGGCCAGCTTCTTCCGCATCCTGCTTCTGTTTACCAATGTTAATGACTGTGTTCTCATGAATCTTGAGAGCATCAGCTGTGTACTTTACTACCTTTGAAACAGGTAATAAGGGCCCACCATTGTTTTTCTCCTTTTCAAAATAGTTGGGAACATTTACACAATACTCGCGAGCCTGGCCTGTCAGAGGAACTCCCCGGCCGGATTTTCTTCTTTCCTTTACGGAATGAATCCTCGGCCGCGTTTGTCACTTCTGACATGTCAAATTAATGACAGCACTAACAAAACGATAACAAAACACCAATAACAAACAACAATAACAAGGAGAAAAAATACAACAATAACATCTAACAAAACACGCTTCTCTGAATTCCCGCTCTCACAATACACTTGGACACTGAAAGCTCAACACTCGACGCTCAGCCGATAAACTGCAGCACTCCGGATACGCGATTCATTTCGCAGTTCAAACGTGACAACATCGGGCAAATGGCGATACTTCTGATTCGCTGTTGCCTAGGTTACGGAGCTGACGTCACCATGTTACCGGGAACTGTCAACCACATTCTTCTTTTATTCGGATAATATACTTGGGTTTTTCTAACGAGGCATCTGAGGGTAGTATCTCCAGGATGAAATATGGCACGGCTCTTCGCGACTTTCTCGGTCGTGTCGCTAGAGTCGCTTAATTTGCAGCACTGCTTAATACGATCGTGATCATGTGACATCTTGCGACATAACCGAGAAAGACGACAACAGTCGTGCCATATTCCATCTTGGAGATACTACCCTCAGATGCCACGTTAGAAAACCCCAAATATACAGTCAGCTTGATTGGACGAAGGCTGACCTCTCGGATATCCTAGAGTTCATTCGTGGCCTGTGGCGGATGCACACCGCAGGCGCGCGCGCACACACACACACACACACACACACACACACACGCACACGCACACGCACACGCACACGCACACACACACACACGCACACACGCACACACACACACACACACACGCACACACACAGACACACACACAGACACACACAACAACACACACGCACACGCGCGCGCGCGCACACACACACACACACACCAACTCAGACGCTTGTAGGAGTGGCAAGAAACAGTGGACCGCTAGAAGTGCGATAAAATGACGGTACCGTTCATACAATTCGTTACCTCACATTTTCGTGGAGCAATATCTTATAAGATGGAGTGGAGATTTATTCTTGGATTTTGCTTATAAACAAAGTAACTTTTCTAACTTTCTTATTTATTATACATTTTTTAAAATCTTCAAACGACTCTTGTGAGAGAAAGGAACACAATAGTGCGATATAAATTAATTAGTAATTACACTAAACCTATTGTTCACTCATTTTGTTCTACCATTTGATAAAATAAACCCTTTCAGGCAGTAAAATAAATGTTTCAACATCATTAAGAAATCTGCCCTGGGCCGAATTATCAGCTGTCGCCCTCTTTGCTCTCATGCCGTGCATGTTATTGTGATTTTTCCACGACGAGTGCGGTACGAGCAACTTGCTTGTGAGCTGACAGATCTCAGATGAGTTCTTTATAAATAAAACTAGTAGTATTGGTGAGATCACACTAAAATATAGTTCTTACTATATGTGGTACGAGCAAGCTCCCGAACGCTGAAGATTTTTGCTATTTCGATCTGACTGGTGGGAAGTTAATGTTGCTTCATCGTGTTTGTCTCAAATTAGTATTTACGCAATAGTAACTTAGCAGTATAATTTCTTGTTTATTGTAGGAAATACCGCTTTACTACAAGGCAGCGATCGTAAACTAAACTTTAGAAAATACCTACAGCGAAAAAAAATTGTTGTTGCTTCATCAATGATGCTGAGATGTTACTTCAATGTTGTTCATGTCATCAAAGTCAAAAGATGTTGCTTCATCAATGGACCCATAAAGAACCCATTGGGATATTTTTAGATCTTTCGAAAGCTTTTGACGTTATTAACCGTAACATCTTGCTCTCAAAATTACCTTCTTATGGAATTCGTGGTATTGCCCTAGATTGGATAACCTCGTACCTTAAACATCGATCTCAAAGAGTAGAAATACCGTACTGGCACGAAAGGACATTATTTACTTATCTTTCCAATTCTTTGCCAATTGAACATGAGGACCCTCAAGGTTCGATCTTAGGGCCTATCCTCTTTCTGTTGTACGTAAACGAAATGCCCTCATCTATTAAAAATGGAAGAACAGTTCTCTTTGCCGATGACACGAATGTTCTTTGCAAAAAAGAAACAATAAGTAATACAATTTCAGAAGTTTCAAATTGGTTTTGTAATAACAAATTAATAGTTAACGAAGGAAAAACTGTCTCAATGCAATTTTGCGCTTCAACTCGGCAATCGTATGCTCCATTGAAAATGAACAATATGCAATTAGCTGATGTTAAGGTAACAAAATTTCTAGGTCTTTCAATTCAATCAAACCTCAAATGGAATGTACATATAACAGAATTAAACACTAAATTAAGCCCATTATGTTATGCATTCAGGATTCTTTCTAATTCTGTCAGCCTTCATGCAGCTCGTTGCGTGTATTTTGCAAGTGTACACTCCCGCCTGAGATATGGCATAATATTCTGAGGAAGCACATCCTTTAGTGCCCAGACATTTAGATTGCAAAAGAAAATTATCCGAATAATGAAAATATCCCATCCACGTGATCCGTGCAAGCCTCTTTTCATTGAGCTTGGAATCTTATCATTGCCTTGTCTATTTATTTACGAGTCTGTAGTATTTGTCAAAACTGACGTGCTTAACGGTGGGAACTTATTGTCATGTAATACTGATATTTATAGTTACAACACTCGACGTAGAAATCATGTTCATCAAGTGTCAGTATCAACAGTTCACTACAAGAAATCCACATGCAATACATGTACGTTACTTTACAACGCATTGCCAGATGAAATTAAACAATTAAAATTGGTATACAAATTTAAGTTAAAAGTAAAATCTTTTCTGCTGCAAAACTGTTTCTATGCAGTTAGAGACTATACTGATCGTCAAAAAGAAAAATAATGTTTACTTTAAGAAACCCAAGATATAATATAATGAATTAGTTTACATTTGCATTATATAATTTTAAAAAAGACTTAAATGCCTGTATCAAGTAATGTACTTCAGCTTCCGGGTCAATGACCCCCATCTCGATCGGGTTTTTGTCCAGTTTCCCTGATCCATTGAGCAAATGCTGAGATGGCCCCTTGATTTGTTTCTGGACGTAAATGTAGCTTCACTATGTGCACGTTTTGTTGAACTTTCCTTTTGCTTGTAGTGGTAGTAGAGCTTAGGGTGAGTTTCTATTTTGTTAACAATACAGAAAAATCAAATCTGTTCGTTCCTTTACCGTTAAAAATAAGTTTTCTATTATTCGGCAACGAAAATATCTAGTTTTTGAACTGTTAATGTCTCGCTTTTTTAAATTTTTTTTTATTATTATTATTATTATTATTATTATTATTATTATTACTACTATTATTTTTCATCTTTCAACTATTAATAGTTAAATTGTTGGGAAGGGATTCTGAAACTCAAGAAACCGTGCGCAGAAGATTTTCTCCCCCATACGTTACATATAGTTTTTGACTAAATAAATAAATAAATAAATATTCGCCAGTTTTAAACACAGTGATATGGAACGAAGACGTGGTTGACTGGCAGTGTAAAAAAGAAGCAGAGTTTTGATTACATTTATCCTATTTTCATGAAATGGCTATGGTTGGTGTGATGAAGGAGTAGAGGACGAAAGTTTTAAAAAATTCGTAACAAAGTCTAACAAGCTGAAGTGTTCAAGTAAAATATAGCTGCTACCGTATAATTTTTTGAATTAAGAACAAGAATTGACAGTGTTATATCGGAAGCTGTACGGATTGCTGTTATAAAACATACTAAAGAGAAACTTG
Organism: Teleogryllus occipitalis; assembly: GCA_011170035.1. Lineage (NCBI taxonomy): Eukaryota > Metazoa > Arthropoda > Insecta > Orthoptera > Gryllidae > Teleogryllus > Teleogryllus occipitalis. The sequence continues at coordinate 61,563 of BLKR01015118.1, read as the reverse complement.
ATAATACAGATTAATTCTTAAGAGCTTAATTTCTCTGCAAGTTTTTTGACGAAACAAATGTTAAGTTTTAGAGAAGACGAGATAGTTTTGACCACAAAATATATTATCTAATAACGCTCGCCTCTTTTTCAAGAATCTAGATTCAAATATTCTAAAGTATTTTTAGCATTGTGTTGTACTATGATTTTATTAGTTGAGGTACGGAAATAATAATAGTAATAATAATAATAATAATAATAATAATAATGATAATAATAATAGTAATAAACTGCGAGACATTAGACGTTTCAACAAATTCGCAACTTGATGTCATTTTCATATATGCCAATTAATAATACGTAATACTGTGCTGGAGCCTAGCCAGAAAGAATTATCACACTACGCTACTGGATATACGACAAGAGCCTACTACAAACTAATTAAAATAAAGTATTATCGCACATGACCAAGGCCCGCGAGGAGGAGAAGTATATGGGAAGCATTGGACGGATTCTATTGTGATGAAAATATTGAGCACGCAGTAAGGAAATCAACAACCAGAAGTTGGCGGAACTTCGTTGTGAGTGAATGTGAGTAAAGAATTAGTCTCATCGTTGTGGTTAGACGTAAACGAGATATTATCTGAGCGTCTTTGAAAAGAGACGTGAATTATGTCAGAATGATCTCGAGATTAAATATATATTTATTAAGATGTTAAACCTAATAAGACATTACAAAAATATGATTGGTGGAGTTTAAAATAATAAAAAGAGACTGAAAGTATAAGAAGGAATGAACGGAAAGGTATAAAGCTGAGTCAACGAAACTGAAGACATTTAAAATTGTGGACAGGTATTATCAATTTAGAAAAACTATGAACTATTTGAACTCCTGGGAAAATCAAGCTAGTTATAATTATTTATTTTTGTGTTTCGTTCAACACATTGTCTTAGTGAATTTAATGAATTTCTTAATATTCCATTTAAATTTCATTATAACCGAAAGAATAAGAAGATACTACATGTTAAGGCATAGTAATTTGTTTAGTTTTATTTGATACGTTTTTGTCAATGTTTTTTCGTTCAATTGAACTTGGAATTTGTTTTTATTCAATTGTATCAGTAAGACTATTGTTTAATCTCACAATGTGTATTGTGTCAATTGTCAGACCTATACAGTCGACTCAGAGTGTAGTGAACTTCTGGGTACTAACAATTTTGGTTCATTATATCAGAGGTTCACTATATCTGATGATGTCAAAATTAACAGAACCAGCGTACCTGTGCGAGAACTCTCGCATATTAAACCCCACCCTCTTCCCTATTTTTCAATTTCCATATTAAGCCTGTAATACATATTTTCCTTCAAGTCCCTGTTATCCTGCGTCAATTGTTCTCTGTCTCCTTGTAATTGATAACAATACAATATACCCTTGTCAATACAAACTATTCTTATTTAACGTTATTGTCGAGCAGAGAGGTGCAGTCGTGTAATTCAATCGCGTAGAATACCAAGTAATTAGTTTAATGTCATGTACAGTTGCAGATTCTACAGGCTCTGAACAGGTGGAGTAGAATCGAGAATTGTCGAACCAGCAAAAATGTAATAGAATGTTTAAGAAGATTTCATCCCGTTCGCGGTGTGAGAAACGTTTCCTTGAGGCCTTCGGTCTCAAATTTTTAAGTTTTAAGGCCCTAAAACGCATCGTTTAGGAGATATTTGACGATATAGAATGAAAAATACGAGCGGGTGTTGCAGGTTGCGTTAGAATGAATATTTAGCCATTTTTTTTGTAACAAATCCTTTATATTTTTAATGTCAAAGTGCAATTCGTCACTGTCTCCGTGAAATTCTCTTTCTTTAGAGAACTCATTTATAAAAATTGCTTACGTGTGAAAGACGCAAAAGGAATGTATTCTACTGAAATAATATAGGAGGCGATTTCTCCATAATTATTGATTTTATTAATACATAGAGATACAGCAAAATACATTAACAACACGAACTGAAAATTTTAATTTAACATTTTAAAATATTAATTATTTTCACATGTTAGCTTCGTACATTTTTCAATAGTAATTTCTCTAGATCCCTCTCTAGAGTTCGTGCTTTCTCCGTACTTGATTCTGCATTTTCCACTGTCTCTAAGTATCGTAATGCAATCCTGACACCCTTCAATGCCTCTTGCACTGTTGGAACACCGTCCCACTCTCCGAAGGCGCTCTTACTCGCTTAACGGCATGGCGCAAGCGGCAAACGAAACCGATCGCTTTTCGCACATCGCGCGGCGCGGTGTGTATCGTCAAGCTGTGGGGCTGTGCCAGCGCGCGCTTCCTGTTTGCTATGCAGGACACCAAGCGCTTTGTCCCCCGGAATCTCAGGTAACATGAACCTTGAAACTGAAGCAAGGAGTCGCAGTTGTAGCCCAGCCATGTCACGGCCTTTGTTTCTGCAGTGAAACTGAGTGGCATACGGTCATCAGTAGGGGGCGGAATTTAATGAAATATCATTTTTTCACTTTAGAACAATGCCATTTAATTTAGAAATTCATTTTATGTTATAACAAAAGGAATGGTTCATTTTTATTGGTCATTTTTTGTCGATTCGTCTAATAAGTCTCTTTTACCTTTTCCCGTCATTTTTAATGCATTTTTGCTGATTTCATCGATTTTAATGTCATTTTTAATGGTACTTGCCACAAAATATTTACGAGTTGCCACAAATGTTCTTCACAGAATTACTCAGTAGCCTATTTGATATGTTTGCTCAGAAATTGTTTTGACAGCCGTTGTGAGTATGTAATTGTTGTGATGTACATCAGCGACGTTGCCGGTTCGATTTCGGGATAACTAAAGACCATCCAAACCAAACGTTTTTTCCAGAAGAAAGAAAGAAAAAAAAGTCCAAACCAAACGTTTGCAAGCTGAGTTCACTCGAACGAATGGAAGAAGCTTCGATTACATCAGTAACGTATCCAACAGCTTGAGTTGTTCATCGGAACTGTTGTTTAGTCATATTTTTTATGTAATTTGCCTTTGGTTTAGAACACTTTTAAAGCATTTTAAGAGCATTTTATTGATCGTTTTTGGCGATTTTTAGATCATAAAAATCCGCCCCCTAGTCATCAGTAAGGTCCCCATTTCGGGTCCGCTACCTCCACCTCAGGGGACACTTCTATTATGACCTTTGGCCGACGATATTTTTTCCAAGTTGCCTAATGTTGGAATTTGTCACACTGATGCGATGTATTTTTTTTCAGGATGGAATTAATTTCGGGGACGTTGTATTGCCTACGTTCACTATAGCCGAGGTTCAGGGTTAACCGAATCTTCTTGTGCTTTTCTCATATACATACGTATATACAGGAGTAATATGCGTAGTATAGAGAGAATTATGTAATGCTGTGGAAAATCGATTTCGAGATTTCAACGGAAATACAGGTTTGGGGATCTCCTGATACCGAAAAAGTGTTTCTTTTTCTTTCTTTTTTCCCCCCAAAACGTCCGTCCGTCTGTGAACACTATTAGCGCCTAAACCGCGTGTACTGTTCCAAAGTGAAGAAAGCCCTGGCCATCTGGCTCTAGCTGAAGCTTTGAAATTTTGAAAAACATTCTTTAAAATTTGGGGGTACTTCACATGAAGCTGCCCGGACATTTTCAAAATTTTCTCAAAAACGGCTCCAAATTTTTTCTTTAAATTTCTTGTAACAATAGAGTAAAATACTTTTACAGAGGTGGCATAGGTTCGATTTTCACGGTTAAATCTGAATTTTAGAAAATTGCAAAAGTTTAATATTTTTCGGCGTCTTCCTTTCCTTTTCTTCAACTATAAAATTGAAGACCCAGATTTTTTCCTTCAAATGAAATTTGTTGCCTTTTAAGTTTTTTCATTGAGGTCATGTAGATTTTTGTGAACATTTTAGTCGTTTTCGTGCAATAGAGCGTGAAATATTTGCAATTTTAAAAAATTACAAAAACAAGATTTTCTCAAAAACGACTCCAAATTTTTTCTTTACATTTTTGGTATTGCACCCTTTCCGGTGGCATAAACGCCATATTGCTCTATTGTTTTGTTTTCCAAAAAATACAAAAATGTAATTCTTTTTACTTGTATCTCACGTCGGTAATATTTACATTAGAGGCAATTTTTTCACATTGTTAGATTTATGAGTACATGTGCTTTAAATAATGTCAAATAATATTTGCCGACAACCCAACAGTTTTCTGTAAAAATTAACTCAAAATTTCGTATTTTCTGAAACGCTCAAACCCCGTTTTCTCAAAAACGGCTCCAATTTTTTTTCCAATGGATAGTGCTAATTGCACTGTTTAATTTCATTTTGGTGTATCGTTTTGTTTTTTCAAAAATTACACAAATGTATTCTTTTTTAAATATCTCTCACGCCGTTAATATGCACATTTCCATCTATTTGTATACATTATTGTATTTGCGAGTGAAAGTGCTTCAAATTACGTCAAATGTAGATTTTCGAAAACTCAGTAGATTCCTGTGAAAAAGAGCTTCAAATTTCGCATTTACAGTAATGCTTAATCGCCATTTTCATAAAAAGGCTTCAAAAATGTTCAATGAAAATTTCTATTTTGGACGAGGTTTTACTCTTCTTTAATATTCATGAAGTCATATTTCGGTTGTACTATTAAGAAACCGAGAAGTTGGGAAAATGTGAAGAAAATGTACTTTCGGTGACGATAGATGGCTGGCCAGAGAATGGAGCAAGATTTTAAAGCCAGTCCACACCAAGGAAAATAGAAAAATTTGCTACGAGAAAGTCTGTGCCATTCTGTAGCACCTCTAGTTTGTAATGTAATAGCGTTTTCCATTCGCCGCACTGATGCACACTCAGTGCGCGCCCAGGCCAGCTTTCGTGTTCTATTTGACCGCTAGGGTGAACCACTGCAAAGAATCGCATATTCCATTCGCACAACGACACGGAACCAGGGCGCACTTGGGGCCCCCGGGGGCGCCTTCACTTTGCACTGAGGAGCTCATCAGTGCAGTCCATTGCACTGGGTCATTTTGAGGTTATGTACAAAAGTTATGAATGTTAATTTGGATTTGAGGTGAAATTGTGAAGGCAATTGAAGATCTTCTGTCACGCAGGGACACTTCGACTAATGGAGTATATCATGTTTTACAAGATATATGGTAAAACAATTTTTGTGACCAGCGAAATTCGGAAAATCAGTTTGTGTATTTCTAAAATTCAACCTTGTATAACTTCATTTAAATATATCCAGTGCAATTTAGAAACCAAAGTGTAGGTTCGTGTCGATTTCGAAACGCAATTAAAGTAAAAATAAAAATAGTGACTAATGTCCTTACACAATCATTCAAATATATGTTTTAAGACATGTTTCTCGCACGCGGATACATACGCCAGCGGAAATGTGTATGTTAACATTTTTATAGTTTTCAGTAACCAGACAATTCTGCAGAAGCTTTTCTGTTCAAAATCTCATGTATTTATCGATGACTGGGAAATCTCGAAAAATGAAATTTCGACAGATAGGCGTTTGAATGTTTAGCTAGTTTTTAATTAAAGAAATCGTATGTTAATAATTTATGAATTAAGGAATAGGAATTACCAAAAGACTTCATACAAGTTCTGTTAATAATAATAATAATAATAATAATAATAATAATAATAATAATAATAATAATAATAATTATTATTATTATTATTATTATTATTATAAAAATTATAACACCGATCATAATTCAAAATTCTTATTTTATCAGATTGACAAACCAAGAACGGCTGTCTATAGTCTCACTGTGCAGCGCACACGCACTGACTCAGTTCCGGAATCCGTTTCATTCGTGGCTACCCTTCACGCGTGTGGGGTAGCACTGTTACGGAGCGATGACGTTTTTGCCCTGTACTAAGGTGGGTTTTAGTGCAACGAATGGAAAACACCGTTAGTGAAAAGGCGCCAGTAACTTGGGTTCACTATAACAGAGTTCAGTGCGACGACCGAGCGTTCAGTGTCTTCCTGCTACTACAAAATTAAAGATAGATTTCTTCCTTCAGATGAAATTTGTTGTGCATAATCAGTCCTTTCAATAAGGTCATGTACATTTTTGAGAATTTTAGTATTTTTTCGAGCAATATTGCGTGCAATATGTGCAATTTTAAAAAATTACAAAAACAAGATTTTCTCGAAAACGGCTCCAAATTTTTCTTTATTATTTTGTTAGGGATAGTGCTAAATGTACTGAGACATACCAATATGTAAGTCATTTTTATTAAATGTTATTTGTCGTAAATGGGTGGAAATGCTAGGGTAATTAAATAGGAATATGGCGCCTTAGCAACGGCGCCCAAGTCGTTGTCAAGATAAATAAATATTCATCTGGCATTGAAAGTGACGGCGTGGCTAGTCAGATTTGAAAACGATTTGGGGATTGGTTGGAGAGAGTAACGATAGTCTACGACTGCGGAAGTATGTGTGATATTTTTTTAGACAAAAACAGTAGAAAGGGGAAACCGAGCTCTGGAGGGCTGAGCAGTAATAAAAAAATACATTGTTATATGTGGTGACGCTGTGCGGGTCGCTCGCGGGAAGATAATTTGTGTAATTGGAACACCGAATAATTTACAGTGTGTTAAAATATAGCTCACGAACAGTTTGGACTTTAATTATTTTTATAACACGCGGAAATTAGAACTTGTGAGAAGTCGTATATGATAGGACTCGGAAATATTCTGGACGAGTAATTAATTTGTGGAACTTTAAAACATTTCCGCTGTGTAATCGTAGAGAACTGGGTATTATTTTGCAAGTTTAATCGAACTAGAATTACGAATATTTGAAGTAGTGCGGATCAGTGGCTCGGCAACGTTCGCGTGGAAGAACAGGAAAGAAGAGCGCGGTACTTCGACTCTGGAATTCGCATCACCGCACACTGGTTGAATCGGGCCAAAAACCTGGTCATAATGGGAAAATTCAAAGTGCGCGTTCGGAATTCTGACCTATCAAATTTCGTTTGGAAGACATTGGAGCACACCACTTTAGCTCCAGAACGTTATTTCAATCATTTTTGTCGTCCTTACGGTCTCGTAAAGTTACCGTTGCTCGAAACACGCGAATTCATTGCTTCTTGTCGACTACTTTTGTTAAATTAAAAAAATTATTTAAATTATTTTTCTATGAATTCTTTTCGTTTTTCCGAATAGAAGACACTTTCGAATATAAGTTCAGTATATTTTTAAGAAAAAGTGTCTAATTATTTTATTACAATACGGCTTAATTCTAACCTGTGTAGCGGAACAATGTTAGTCTTGTATATTGTGAATTATATTTTTTGTCCTGCGCATTCCTGCCTCAATCATTTTTTTATTTATCAAGTAGAATGCCCTTAATCAGAATAACACACATTTAGCTGTATATATCTGCAATTTTTTTTTATTTTATAGCCACTTAACTGCAAGGCTACATAGCAAGATTTAACACTAGATATCCCGGAAGTGTCTTCGACGCCACGATGATTTATTTTCTCGGTATATTTTTTCGACTTCTTCTTCAGATAATTACTTTTAATAAGAAAATAACTGATACAAATATTTGGAATGATTAAACAATATTAATACGTGCCACCGAGCACTTTAAGATTTTTAGTGTACTTGAATGATTCTTATTTTCTTGTCGTAGAAACCAAGACTAAGAGTTCTACGGGTGTAAAAGTCAACTTAATGATGTTATCTCAAACTACAGTTGACCATGTTGACCATTTTTTCAATAACATAATATATTTCAATAAATTAGTGCTGACGAAATTAGGCCTGTACAGCGTTGATTCCCGACAGATGGGTGGCAATTGAGTAACACATAAATATACTCATATAATTTATAATATTGCTTATAATATAATTATACTATTGTAAATGTATCTATTTCCAAATTCCGCATTTTCAAAAACGCTCAAATGCAATTTTCTCGAAACGCGCTCCAGATTTTGGCTCTAAATTTTTTTAACGGATAGTTCTAAATGGACTTAATAACACAACATAAATGCCATTGTGATGTATTCTTTTATTGTGTTTTTTTAAATTAAACAATATTTTTTGAAATATTTCTTATATCGTCAATATATACTTTACAGGCATTTCTTATTCATTGTGGTATTTGTGAGTATAGTTACCTCTAATAATTTTTTGTAAATAATTTTTAGCCACATGATACAAGGAAATGTGTGTCAGCTGCATTTTCGATGGCCCTTTTGGCCTTGAATGACGGCATGTTTTCTTAAGCATTTCCTTTCTTCAGCATCTGATTTGCAGTGACGCATCGAAGTGATCTTTGTTTTCCGGTGTCACGATCTCCATGCTCAGTTTGGATCTCCCAGGAGTCTTCAGTCGTTAGTCAATCCACTTCCTACGTTATGTATCTCTTTTCACTGCCTCTTTCCCTTTATGTCAAAAGAATGAAAAGATATATAAATGCCCAACGATAGTTAGGATTTGCACAGATATTCTAAAATCACCACGATTTCGGGCAAGATATTCCGTCAAGATCGGTGTATTTAGGATAAGACGTGAAATCATAAATTGCCGTAATAGTGTCTCTAACGCAATTAAGTTACAGTGTGAATGACAAATTGTAGATGTTTCTTTTCAAAGAAGAGAACGTTAGTAGAATTAATATGATCAGTCAATACATCAAATGTTATCAAAAGCTCCCTTTTTTCATAATTCAATTTTTTAAAAAATAGTGTAGGAAAAGGAAGGGGGTGTAGATTCCAGAGCACAGGAAAAGGTGCGCAAATGCTACTTTACGACCATAACGATTGTTCACTTTATACGTTCACTTTCATACGTTAAGTAAATTAATGAACCAAGGAAGTCAAAAACTCTCTTAAATCACATTTCCCTTTAAAAAAATCTTTACCCTTTAAATCCGATATATCTTCTTAAAACAGCGGTTTTGAATTTCGTAGCAGTATTTATATTCAGCAACTTTGAAAACAGAACTTTACGTATAACCATATTTCTACGTACAATCCCTTCACCTTCAAGCTTCAATTTTGATATTTAATTTCAATATTCGTCATCAGCGACCGCGAGAACCATTCTATCAATCTTTTTACACATATTGGGTTCATTTTTACGAGTCGGCGATTTCGAACCCGCCATTTTGAATTTTGAAATTTTATTATGATATTCGAAATCAATGATCTCCGGAATCCCATATGTATATTTTTTATGCACTTTGATTTATTTTTAAATGAATTGATCCGCGATATTGAAGCCGCCATTTTGAATTCTGGAATTTCATTTCATGATAATCAAATTCAGCGACCTCTAAAACCCATTGATACAAGTTTTTACGCAAATCCACTGATATTTGCAATTATGACCACGTTTTAGGCCCGATTCAACCAGTGTGCACCGGGGAGAACAGAAGATGGTCCTTCGTGGCGACGTCGATCAAGAGCGCGCGAAGTATAGTGCAGTATAGTTCGAACAAGGAACATGACCAAAAGACAGTCTTTCTGTTGCAATAAGTAATAAATCCTAAGTTTCTTTTTGAAGTGAAAAAAAAATTCATTGGCCAATTCGAGCTAATAAGTAGCAAGATAAAATATTTGTTTTCAGATTCCTCGCCACTCTGTATGGATGGCAGATCGGGTAATCGGCTATCGATAGGTAATAGCGATTATTTCAGACGAAACCCATCGACCCAGCTAGCGGGACAATATTTAGTTTTCTTTGAAGCAATAATAGCTAAAAATATTATCGTAACCTTTTTCCTGGCGCCCGTGTTAACATAAATTCGGAAACGGGTTACGACGAAACGCCCAATAATTGTGAGCAGTTTGTGGGCGTGTTTCAGTACTCTATTAGACGACATAAAAGTCATATTGCTCTATTCTTTTGTTTGTTTTTTTCAAAAATTACAAAAATGAAATTTTTTGACTTGTCTCTCACGTCGTTAATATTTACATTAGAGGCGATTTGTTCACATTATTGCATTTATGAGTACATGTGCTGTAAATATGTCATAAAAAGTTTCTCGAAAACTCAACAGTTTTCTGTGAAAATGAGCTCCAATTTCCGCATTTTGAGAAACATTCAAATACCATTTTCTCAAAAACGGCTCCATTTTTTTCTTCAAACTCTTCCAACGGATAGTGCTAATTGCACTGTTTGATATGACGAAAAATTCATTTTGGTGTATTCTTTTGCTTTTTTAAAAAAACACTAATGTAAATTATTTAAATATCTCTCAGGCCGATAAGATGCACATTTCCAGCGGCTTGTATACATTATTTCATTTGTGAATAAAAATGCGTCAAATGCGTTCAAATTAAGTTTTTCGAAAACTCAATAGATTCTTGTGAAAAGAGCTTCAAATTTCGCGTGTACAGCAACACTTAAACCCATTTTCTGAAAAATAGCTCTAAATATTTCAATGAAAATTTCTATTTAGAACGAAATTTTACTGTTCTTTAATATTCTTAAAGTAATATTTCGGTTCTACTATTAGGAAACCGAAAAATTGAGCAAATGCAAGAAAATGTGTGGCGATAGGTGGCAGCTGGCAAGAGGAAGGGGTAAGATCGTAATGCCAGTCCACACCAAGGAATTTAGAAAACTTTACTACGAGAAAGTCTGTGCTATTCTGTAGCATCACTAGTTCTAAATGGTGTTGCCAGTCCGATGGTCAATTTCCCAGGCCAACGAAGGCCGGTCGCTAGAGGTTCTATCGCCCGAATGCCGCTGTGTACAATACGTAGTGCAAGGCTTCGATCTCTCGGATAGAAATAATCATTGACAGCGTTGCCACCCCACTGGATAATATTGTTTTATATGATAATTTTGTAATGTGCGCCATAATCGATAGTGCCAATGGGATAATCCCTTTTTTGTAGGATAATCTTAACTACAAAATTATATTCGAATATAAATATATAAGAATGAAACTGTATGTTGTATAAAGGGAGCTTGCAAATGTACACATTTTCTTTAATAAGCCGACTGATAACACACTTAAAGAAAGTACTCTTCGGAACAACTCTTCTGGGAGCGTGTTCGGATTAGGTTCACCAACGATTCTGGTGTGGGTAGTGGTCGTAGTTTGAAAGAACATCCGACAAGAAGAGTTGCGACCACACCTTTTTTGTAATTTTTAATATTTAATTTTAATATATAATTTTTTAAAGGTTCAAGTAGTATTATATTATTGCGTAGCCGTTACAAATATTGCGAGAGGGTATCTGCTTTAATTGCACTACTAGTTTGAGTACTTGTCCTGTTCGTTTTTCTCCATGATATCTGTGTTTATTTCCAGTTCCTAGTCTTAAGATACTTTCACCTCGTGAACATTCAATATTGAGTGAAATCAATTTTTTCCTGTGTTTTTCCCTTGGACTGTTTTTGAAGTTAACTTTTCTTGTTGGATTAACAATGGATGCTTAAACCGAATCTTTTTTGTATTAAGGTAACGTATGACATTTTACTAATACGTTAGTTTCCTACAATTTGCGTTTCTTAATATTTAATTTTCATGAGGATAAAGGTGAAAGTATTAGTGACGATTTTACCCCATCTCAATTTGTTGATACAGTTTACATTTATCGATTAGACAAATTGTAAAATGGATCCATTACTTTCTTTTTAAACTAAATATCCCTTCACTATCGGCTCATTATTTGTTGAGCTCTTCTTTCGCTAGATGTGAGATGAATAGGGAGTTATATTGTCAGCAGTACTTTCAAATCAAGAGAGAGTGAACTTTTATATTATGAAATGACATCGGCGCTTATTCATAATTTAATTATTTGTTCTGAAGAGAGAGGGTTGGGATTTCTGAGTTCAAGAAAACGTGCGCAGTTTGTAACTTCCCACTCCCGATTGCATTTTTTTACTATTTTTGAACATAAATATCTAAAAATAAATAACTCGGTTGCTTGATCGTTCCGCTCCAAAAGTGCACTTCATGTTCATAAAATGAAAAATCTGTAAACGAATTTGAGTTAAGACTGTAACCAAATGTTAAGACTCTTGAGTCTTTTGTTCAACTTCTCCGAAATCGTTAATTGAATGGACAGTAAGGGAATATACGAAGATTTGAATTAGAAGTAATGCTTCTTGATTTGATTGATCTATGATGAAAAATACATTTTTATATTTTGTTTTAGGTACGCGTGTTTCAAGGATTATGTCGATCGAGTTTCAGAACAAGAAGGAATAAATAACTTCTCCAAAGGCTATGAATATTATGGAATACATGTAAATACCGACAATTCTGTAACCTGCAGAGAATGGGCTCCTGGTGCAAAGCAGGTTTACCTTTCTGGAGACTTCAGTAAGTAATGTACTATAGTGAACTCTTAATTTAAAGCGTTTTTTTTTCAAAACTGGATTTGTCAAAACTTGTATTGACCAAGAAACATTAAGGAATATAATTTTCAATCACATTATTATAACTGAATATTGAAAAAGGAGAGCTTTTATCTATATCAGTGTGGTCGAACGTTAGCTAAATGCCACTTACTGGAAAACTTGAAAAAAACGGGAAATGTTACGAAAATTTGTTGCTATGGAAAAGTGAGGAAGCATTCAGGAATTTGTTGAAGAATTGTTGTGAGTCAGGGAAAATTTTGACATGGTTAATGATTCCGTAAAAGCATTAGTACAGCGTTATTTTTGCTCCATTTCCTTATAATGATGAAATTTTGTTAATTTGTACTTTGAAACAGCTGAATAAGAGAGCTGGCGTATTAGGATCAGGATAGCTTCAATATTTTCTTTAACTAGTGTAAAATTACAAATCTTATCAGGAAAAAATTTAAAATGTACTACTAGACCAGGAAAAGTCAGGGAAATGTTTTCCAGGAAACGATGGGCCACTTTTTACTCGAGAGCCAAGAAAACTGTAGTATAAGAAAATGCAGGCCAGTGACGTTAAAAAAGAAAACGAATTAATTCACTAGTTTAATGTATCAGTTTATTTTACAGTCGAGAAATCAATGTGATGGTTGGCACTACTTTTCTCATACAAGTTTACCAAAGTCTACTGTAAGTTCAGTAAGGCAAAGTCTCAGTGTCCATTCCAGTGAAGCACTTTCTATTTGTGATTTCTCGTTTTTGATTTAATTTGTGTGATATCAGATAAAACAGCTTCACACACACACACACATACTGTATGTACTCATGTCACATTTCCAAGTAATAGGACACCTCGCCACGATCTCCATTGGGTTGTTGAACAATGCAGGTTTTGGTTTTAGGGAGACTAAATCCCGGAATGGTTGATGATGCATCTTCTGTTTATTGTTATTTAAATTCAGCCTTAAGATTGTATGATTTTTTTTTTTACAAATGTTCAAGTAATATTTTCACATTCTCGCCCATCCTCCGTAAGAAGAGAAAGTATTGTAATCATGTGCCGGAAAACGGCGAATTTTCGACAGAAAAATTCTGATTGCCGGGCTGTGATAACGAAAAAGTGAATAAATCTTGTTTCTATGTATAGTCAATTACTTCCTTAAACACTTTGTGTAGTCAGAATCCACGTTTTGAAGGTCCTCGATACCGAAAACTCGATTCATGACAAAACATCTGTGTCTCTCTACGAGTGTTCGTGCGTGGTCAACGGCGGTTTTTCTCCAAAATTTAAGTTCCTTGATCGATTTAAATGAACTTGAAGACTCCTGTGTTCGAAAGCGGATATTTTGATTTTGGGGGTTATTTTACATGAAACCATAATATCATATTCAAAATTTTCTTAAAAATGTTTCCACTTTTTTTTTTATTAAACTTGATTCTCGAGTAGCTTGAAGGACGCTTTAGACAATGGCGATGGTCTCATTTTCGTTGAAATCCCTGATTTACCGAAAAATAAAAAAGTTCATTTTTTTCGGCGTCTTCCTACAACTAAAATATTGAAAATATTGATTATTTTATTAAATGAAATATGTTCTTTAAAATCACATCTTGAAATAAAGTCAAGTACATTTTTTTCGAAAATATGAGAAGGTAGCGTAATTATATGTGAGATGCAGACAATATTTATTTTTAAACTATTTTTTTTTCAAAAACTGCTGAATACTTTTTCTTCAAATTTTCTCCTTGTATCTATCAAAAGACGGAAAATACATGGCGCTAGTCCGACGAATTCGCTTTAATTTCGAAAATCACAAAAATTGAAGCCAAAATTACAAACTACAAGATATATATTTCTGCCTTAAACAAAATCTGTTCTAAAAATGAGCAACGTTATGTAGAATTATCTTAAAAACTTGGAATTTTGAGACTGAAAGAATGAGGGGAAGACAGAAAAAGAACCGGGAGCGGTAGCTCAGTGCATTAACTGATGTCACTGCAGCTCTTCTGACCGGGAGGTCCTAGGTTCGAGTCAGGATTTTCGACATTAGCTTTGCAGCTAGGTCGAATTCAGTCGCTGTCTGGAGGAGAATTCTAGCGGCCGGCTGCTCTGATCGGTAGTTTTCCGTGGTTTCTCCGATCAGCACCAGGCGAATGCCGGAGTAGTACCCTACCAAACGGGCCACGGACCGCGCGCTGTCTGTCTTCCCATTCCTTGTCCTATCCTCTCCCCTAACACAAACACACACACACACTGACACTAACACTAACATGCACTACACTACCACATATCTCGGGAGACCGGTCGGGAATTTAGAGCTTGTCCCGGCTGGGGCAGTGCCCCGCTGGTGGGAGAGTCCTGGTTAGGGGGAAACGCTACTAGCCGACGGTAGGTCGGCGCCGGATCTCGCCATCCAGCGGGTGAAGATCACGGCCATCCCCCGAGAGAAAAACATGCACTTCACTAACGGGACTAATGACCAGAGCAGTTGACACGCCCGGAACACGCAGAAACACGGAAAATCAATCAATCAATCAAAACAGACAAAGGATGGAGGGAAGACGGAGTGCCAGAATGGAGGGAAGACTGACTGAAAGAATGGAGGGAAGGCGGACTGAAGGAATGGAGGGAACGCTGACGCGGAAGGAAAGACGGATAGACACACACACAGATGTACAGACTAGAATAGTAGGAATCTTCTATACCGTTTACAGCAAACACATGAAAAAAAACTTGTGGTGCTATAGACGTGTACGAAGTAAAAAATAACTGATGACCTCCCACAACTCTTCAAAAGAAAAAAAAAAAAAAATCAAATGTGTATCAAAGTAGCTCCACCTGATGTGGCTAATGTGATACATTGATGGGGCTAAAGTGTTACAGCCTGATATCTCTATGAATATTGATTGGCTACAGTGAAGAGGCACTTAGCTCATGTCTTAACAGTATTTTTTTAATGTTTTGCTGTGTCCAAATAGTGCAATATTTTGAGTGCCTACTATATAGTCATTAATAATAGAATATATTTACTCTTATTTGCTATTTTTTGTTAATTTTGGATACCAATAAGTAACTATACAATGGCGTCTGAGCACTGGTCTAAAGTAGTGAAAGTAGTGAAAGCAACAAGTGTTTTATTGACAAACTATTTGCTATTTTTTATCGATTCCCCTACCCGATCTTTCAGGAGATGTCACTACTTAAAACTACGATTCCATTAAAATTCTTAATAAAAAAAATAATTCTTAATAAAATTCTTATAATAAAATTAAAAAAAAAACTCTTAAAAAAATTCTTATAATATAAAATTCTTAAAATAAAATTCTTAATAAATAAAAAAAAAAATTATTATTATTGTTGTTGTTGTTGTTGTTGTTGTTGTTGTTGTTCTTTTGAATCAATATAATGAAAAGCTGTTGTATTTTATTGGCTTCTGAGATGTAATATTTGTGGGTAAAAATAAACAAAATGTAAATTATGTTAACTGTCCATATGTCATGTTCTGTTCATAATTCAATTTTCAGTCTTCTTTCCTACGAAGTTAAACATAGTACTTTTCTGGTAAACGGCACCAGAATGTCTTCCAGGAAAGCATTGCAAATAAACTTCCTCACGTGCAAGTGGCGACTCACTATTAGAATTTTGCCTTAATTCACTGTTAATCTAAACACAATAGCTGCAATATTGATAGATAATATCTAATAATTTCCATTTGTCCAACAACGAGACTTTCTTGCCTCTGTCGAAGATTCCAGCTGAATCTAGACGTTACAATCTTGGAGATGTTCATTTAATTACTCTTTAAGTTTTCCATAGATTTCAAAATTTGTTTGATTTTAATTTAATATGAGTTATTGTAAAATAACACAAATGCAAGTTAATCATTTTAAACATTGGTGTAAATAAAGGAGAAAAAATGTTTCTTTAAGTTATACAGTGATGGTATTAATCAGAGTCCATTAGGTTTTGTTAGTACTTCTTTACATGTAATGCTTCATTATCTATCTACTTGCATTAGCCTTTTATTTTCAGATGAATGGAATAGAACTAGTCATCCTTACAACAAACTTGAATTTGGAAAATGGGAATTGCACATTCCTCCGAATGGCGATGGATCATGTCCTATCAAACATTTATCGGAAATTAAGGTATTACCAATGATTCTTCCTTAGCATTATTTTGTTCATCATTATTATAGTGATATTTTTATAAATAGTAACAAATTTGGCAGAAGTTTGGGAGTTGGGAATGAAATGCAAGAGCCAAGCTATTGTCTCGTTAAAGTAAGGTGTATACAATTATTTCTTCTACAAACTTAACATGGTGCTGAATCAGCAGATTTTAGGTCAGTCTCAGAGCTATGGTTGGTGCTCTCTACAAATATTTTGGCATCTTAAGAGTGCTAAAAACACACCTTAATTAAAGAAAAACTTTTAAGGAAATCCAATTGAAATACTTAATAATACTTGATTTGAAAATACCCCTACCAATGTTGACAATGGTAAGACGTTTAAGATTTTTTAAACTTAAAGAAAGAAAAAAGAACTGCAAGAAATTTTAGCGAAGTGTAATTGCTACTTACTCAAGGGTGTTCATTAATACATATCTATAATAACAGCAGACGTCGTGGGAATCATATTCATTAGGTGTCAGTATATTCGGTTCACTACAAGAAATTCACATATAATTCTTGTACGTTATTTTACAACACACTGGCTGACAGGGAGAAAAAAATACTTTTCTAAAAATAATCACCAAGTGAACGTTTTCTTTAAACCAGGAGTTTTAGTTGTTTTTTCTTTCTTTTTTTTCTTCTTCAAAATATGCTTTTTAGTTAAAATGAGCTTTTGAGGTTAAAATACTATAATGTTGGTTAAAATAAGAGTCTTGTATGTTTGAAGAAGTGTGTCAGTGATTTCAAAGAAGTGCTTTTTTAATCTTATGGTTACTTACATTTATATGCAGGTGTTCAAACGTACACGCACCAAAAGACAGCATCATATGCACCATGTGATGGCGAATATAATTTTTTTTTTTTGTGCAAATGCTTAATCTTAACTCAAAAATCACAATTTGCTTCCAAGATATAGTGCAAACATTCTTCACCCAGCACTATACCTTGCTCAGAGTAATTTATAGCATTATTGTATTGGGCGGTACGCTTTACGCTAATTGCTGATATGCCGCGCCGGGGCACAGCATCCCTCGTATTGCGACTCTTATCTGCGCTTTTGTAGGAGTGGTCGGCCCCAGCCGGTCTTCGTTTTTGCAATCTTGCAGAAGGTCCGGTTGCATACTGCTGTAGCGTCTGCTAGAGACCGCGACCGATGGTACTAATGACAGCAAATGAAAAGACCAACACTTCTTCGAGCGTTGCTTGCGAAAAAAAAAAATAACTAGTTTCCCAACGCTTTAATGCTTGGAAGCTCAGTACAGTGTAGTGGGCGGCAGATGTGTACTTCTTACCAGTAGCATTTACACCAGTTTGCTCGGAAGCCTTATACATGTGCAACTTCAAAAATTGTGTAAATTCTAACCTCGCGTGTTGAACTTTAAAATATTTGGTGACGCGCTTATTTGTAGTCGTCACAATTCTTGGTTTCAATTTGGTACTGGTAAGTCTGGACTCCAAAGTGAATTAAAACTGAAAGCCAATAACATTTCTTAATGTATTTTGATTCTTTCTGATACGCAATTTGCTTTTTAGTAAGTGATGTACACCATTATTACTTGACGTTTGCCGGGAATATGCAACAATCTATGCTTGCGCGATGGTGGTAACAACGATAATCGTAGCAAACATGGCGAAACAGGGCAGTGCGAGGAGGGAGGAGCAGGGCGGGTGCGGTTGAGTAAGAATGGACAGGGTATAGCGGGAGTATTATAAATTGTTTATTCTTTTTCCCAAAGGATGATTGTGATAAATACCCGAGCAATGCGAGGTATTTCATTATCTGCTTTATAATTGCCTCTATTTCATAAATATGTATGTTGTATGCATACTTGGACCGCCGACACATGTCAGATGTCACGGTCATACTTTGTCCGAACAGCTTTCGCCTGCGGACGAATCCCACTCTGGGATTTGAGACGAGCTCAAATCGGGGCGGGTTTATTTCCAGGATTGCTTGGTTAGGTAAATGCAAAGGGGCTTACCTGGTTTTGAAATGACTTCATGCGATGCAGTTCGAGCACATTTATTAGCAAATGAATGTGGCCCGCTAAGCGCGCGAACTCCGCACAATGGTTGAGATGCTCTTGACAAGTGACGAATCAGTCGGAAGGCGCTCTATGGGGGTCAACGCCCTCCTGAGCTGGAGTCGCCCCTTCAGACGTTGCCTGCCGCAGGCAGGCAGTAGGGGAGGGCCAGCGCCGCGCCCGATGTGCATGTTCTGCTTCCCCTTGGCCGTTTCCCGTGGGCTCACGCCGGCACAGTCCGTTCGCAGTCACGCGGTGCCGTGGACTACCGAAGTTAGCGGGTTCAGTTCCGCAGCCACAGTTCAGTTTCCGACGTGTTTGTAGTCACACACGTCCAATTCCCTCACACATGTATCTGGTTTTTGTCCGTCACACATTCGGTTCCTGGATATTTCCCAAACTCGCGTCACACCTCTGTCCCGCTCACACTTCACGAGCTTCCCTTGCACACACGTCCGTCTCCTCACTCCCTGTCAGCCTCTCTAACCCATCTGCCTCCGACGACCCGGCATCTCCCCGGACACGTCCGTCCCATCTCGCTTTCTGTCAACCTGTCTGTCTCTTTCCGGGCTCCACCTGCATTCGTTCCCCTCGTCACGTGTTGAGTCTCGTCGGTCTTATTGGTCTGCGTCTCGTGAAGTTGTCGCATTGGTCGCAGTGATTCGTCCATTTGATCACGTGCAAGGTGAATCCCGGAACTCTGTTCTTGAGCGTCGCCAAGTGTTGCGTCAGTCGCAGTGGTTCCCTTTTCCCATTAATCTTGTCTTACTAGGAGATTCCCAAAGTTCTTCGTCAATGTCCGAGTTTGGGAAGTCCCTTCACATATTTTACCTGACACAGTCAGTGAGACCCCAAACGTTTCGCTAAAACTCCGAAAACGATCGTCAAAAGTAATGGTAAATCGCGTCTTTCTCCTCTTTTCCCTTTTATCAGTAATGCGAGCAGCACCTTCTCTCCCCTGCCGTCGGACTCAACAAGCAGGGCCTTTGCCCGTAGGTAAGCGTGGGCCTCCCACTTAAACAGCACTAATCTAGAGGACATCCGACACATTATTGAAAACATACCAACGTACAGGTCGCTGGCACCCTATTTCGAATTTTTAATACCCTTTTACGATTTTCAATTTACTAAGCTTTGTAGTTGTTGGGTTCAAATAAGGCTTTTGTGAATAAAGTAATGTTTTTGTGAATAAAGTAAACGATCAAGAAAAGCAAGTTCGTAATTTAGTCAATCGTGTAGTGAGTTAATATTAACAGATCAAAATGGATCGCTGGGAAAAAAGTGATATAATTAAAAGTGGGGAAATTTGTTTTTTAAGTATTCGAAACCTTAAAGGAAAACGTCCAGAAACGGAGTCAATCGTGTGAATGAATTTTATAAAGCAACATACATCAGCAGACGTTCGTTCTTTAGAATGAAAAAGGAAAACGAGAATGCAGGAAAAACTACCCTGAGAAAAATAAAGTTAACTGGACTGAAGTATTGAACCATTAGGGAAGTAAAGTACGACACACGGCACGTCTCAAATTCCATGCGATTTTATTTTAAAATGTTCCTGCAACAATCGTGTGCAATGAAACATGATAATGATAAACATTTACCAAATTTCGTTTATTCTACATTTTATCGCTTGTTGATGGAAGGAATTGGATATGAAAAGGGAGAAATAAAGTCTCTAATGGTAGAAATAAATGTAATACTGTTTCAACATATCTACGAAAAAAGCGATGTTTAGAAATAAGAAAAGGAACGTATTGTACTTAAAAGAAAGTTGGATAAACGTTGGCGATGTATCGTTAATTGCCTAAATTAATTAATCAATATTTGACGGCATAATCAACAATATCCGATTTTTTTTATTTTATAAGAGAATACAATACATGTAAAGAGTCTCTGTGCATTACAAGTTGATACTTACGCTAATAAAAAATACGGCTTTAATAATAATGATAATAATAATAATAATAATAATAATAATAATAATAATAATAATAATAATAATAATAATAAACGTATAACACTTCCGAGAAATATGGGTGGAAGAGGACTCAAAGACATTGGAAACCAACTTTGTCGGCAAGTGAAGAGCATGAGAATGTATTTCCACTCTGCGGCAAATACATCAAAACTGCATAAAGCAACTTGTGAAGCAGATGTCTATACTCCGATAGAGCTGTCGAGACAGGATGTTGCGGACTTCTCATGCAATGACGGCCAAAAGAGAGATTTATGGATGGCCAAAGCTCTTCATGGAAGACATCCACATGAGATGAGCCAAGAACATGTCGATTTGAAAGCATCGAACTACTGGCTTATATCAGGACAGATCTTTCCAGAAACTGAAGGGTTTATGTTGGCTATTCAGGATCAAGTTATTCCAACGCGTAACTATTTGAAGCGAATTGTTAGAGATAGCAATGTGCAGAATGAGTTATGTCGTTATGGTTGTCCAACAGTGGAATCAATTCAACATGTTACCTCGGGTTGTACACATTTGGTAGGCACCGAATATAAACAGCGACATGATTCGGTGGCCAAAATTTTACATCAAGCGTTGGCTCAAAAATGTCGTCTTCTGACTGAAGATAAGGTACCGTACTTTAAGTACCAACCTACGAGTGTTCTGGAGAACGAAGAGTGGCGCTTGTATTGGGATAGAACTATCTTAACAGACCAGACAGTGATTCACAACAGACCGGATTTGGTTGTGATTAACAAGTGTGAGAAACATGTCATGCTTATTGATGTTTCTGTCCCAAATACTGGCAACATTCAAAGCAAATACACTGAAAAAATCGGTAAATATGCAAATCTTGTTGAACCCGTTGAGAAATAGTGGAATATGAAAAGAGTCAACATTATCCCGATAATTGTTTCAAGCACCGGAGTCATCCCTAGGAGTCTGATTGGGGGCCTTAAGCAACTGGGTTTGAATGAAGACCTGTATAAACCCATGTAGAAGGCAGTTTTTATTTCAACAACAAGGATAGTACGGCAATTCATGGGAAACAATGTATTATAAATTCTTTTTAAAAAGTAGATGTTTTGTGCTCTTATTTTGTATATCTGTGCAATTCATTCAAATGTACCAATAAGATGAGAAAGTAAAAATAATAATAATAATAATAATAATAATAATAATAATAATAATAATAATAATAATAATAATAATAATAATAATAATACACGTTGTGCGAATAAACATTTTTTAGTAGACGCGTACATTGTGAAAGGTATCCGTGATTTTGATAATTCTCGAGCTAGCGGTCAAGCGAACATGTGTAGACAACAATGCGCGGATAGTCCATAAGATACATAGTGCCTTCACTACTTGAAACCTTCCAAAAATCTTATTTTATGTAAGAATTGTAGTGTAATTACTAAGGACCGGATTTTTAGGTGATGCACCTACAGACAAAGTACATTGAGAGCTGTCATTTTTTTTTTATTTCCAACATGTTATGTAACCCTATTGGAAGAATTTCAGTACTTTTCCTTGCGCCTAATTTGCACCTAAATAGATTCTCTGCCCCTGTTTCTTAATAAACAGTTATTATGAATGAGTGCATTTCACTGTTTAAAATTAAATATATGTTTGTGTAAGCCATGCACTTTGTTTTGCTTCACTTTTCTCCAAAATAACCTGTATCTATTTTTAATCTCAGAAGAACAAAAGTAAAGGTTGTTGTTCTTTACCAATTATCGCGCCAGAGCTACCTTTTTTACCGGATATCTTGCCGATGACAAAGGTGCTTCGAAGCGAACACAGTTGAGTTTTAATATACAGGTGTCCCAGAAAGGCGTTTACATTGATCTTTAATAACTCCGACAAAAATTACAAAAATAGGTTTCTTAGACACAATGATGTTCATTTAAGATATTCAAAATGTCCTCCATTGGCAGAAATACATCGTCTACAATAGATCGACAGACACGCGATACGGTTTCCATAGGAATGGATAGACAAGCAGCCACGACAACCGTTCTCATGTCATTCAGCGAACGCTGTTTTGTGGCGTAAATAGTGTTCTTCAGAATTCCTCACAGAAAGAAGTTTAACGGCGTTAGATCGGGAAATCTGGGTGGATACTCGATACTTCCCCGTCGGCCTATCTACCTCTCAACAAATGTTTCATTCAGGAATTGCCGCACGTTTTTGGTGGTAATTTGCCGGTACGCCGTCTTATTGAAACAAAAAACAATCTTCACCTGGGTAGGGTTGGTGAACAGCTGGCACAATTACTTTCCGCAACATGTCAAGGTAAACAGCACCTGTCACTGTTCCTTTAGAAAAGAATGGCGGAGAAGAGTTCTGATGTATTTAGTATGTTGCTATTTTAGTCTAACATTTGCGCACTTCTGATGGCAAATTTGTTGTTTTCTCAACGATGCTTCAACTAAGAGCTTGAACGCATGTACTACCTCCCATCAGTAACTCAGAGACACATTTCAAGCAAATCCTATTACCTATTGCCCATTGCCCTCTCTCGTTCCCTCGCCCCCTCGCCCCCTCGCCCCCTCGCCCCCTCGCCCCTCGCCCCTCGCCCCTCGCTCCCCGCCCCGCACCCCGCACCGTACTTCAGGGACTCCGGCCCCTCGCCAAGGGCTGTAAAACTCACATCAGAACCGGACAGACGTTTGTACTGGGGGCAGTGTTCATTGCTGTTGTTAAATTAACTGAAAGGTGTCTTGAAAATAGTTTGTCCATATAGTACATATTTTGAATTTTTTAATACAATAAATTCCGTTCCCTAGTGATATCATTAATAATGACAATCTATTTTAAAATATGTAGTTGTGTGTAACTTACCTGGTTTTCTTCAACATTTCTTGTGGATTTGTCATGTTATGGTATAAATTTTATACTATAAAATCATGTAATATATTTGTACCTTGTGAACATGCACTTATTTTTATTATTTTTTGCACCTATTTTAGCACATGAATTAGGAAAAGTTTGCCCCTAAAAGTCCGGTCTCTAGTAATTACTAATTTTTCATTTGATTTAGGGGAACTTTTTACAATCTTTTCCGGGAGTACCCTTTGCGCTGGTGATATGCACAACTCGATTTGGTATAATTTTAATACGTTCTGCTACTTATCCCTGATTGTTTCTTTGTGGAGAGGGCACCGCACAAGAATCCTAACGGAGCAACCGCCACTGCTGGGATGTGAAGTATCTCGCATCAAAACTACGCATAATGCATTCCATATTGCAACTCATTCAGATGGCTAGGCCGACAGGTCGTATTATGCGCCTCTAGTATCTTTTTTTTTTTAAATTTGTTGTGTCTGATTGACGCGTCTCTTGGGGGGGGGCGTTAAGCACTCTGCGATTGGGAGTAATCCTCCGTTAACTAGTACGCATTTTAGGAGTTATCCTCCTTTTCCTCTACATGTCATACGTCACATCACGTCTTGTCGCAGTCCGTTGTCAAGAGGACCGCCAGGTAACATCTCCTCATACGCGCCTCTCACGTGTGCGCTCCTGCGTCACGGCCCAGCGGTCAGAATTGGGAAGGAATTAGGATATGGGTAGGGATTAGGACACTTCACAGGGGTTGGACTAGCCCTTGTGAAGCAGCCAAACTCGTTTTTGTTCGAAAAAATTTCACATCAGATTGTCCGGGAATCGAACCCGGACCTCCTTGGTGATACGCGAGCGACTTCGCTCTGTGCCACAAGATGACAGTTCTGTGATTCTCGACATTAAACTGAAGATGTGTGTAATTAAGTCACATCTTTGTATTTCATGTAGGTTTCAGAATTATTGTGATGTTAATAGTGCAAGTTAAATAGTCTTACTTGGTGTATGTTAAATGTATGGTGAATCTATTGTTTCATTGTCTTAAGATTATATAATATATACATACACATACGTAATGTCTCTTGGTTAGATTTTTTAAAAACACATTATTATAAATTTATATTTGTTTATTGTTCCTCGACTAATTTGATGGTAACAACAATGTTTCAGTAACATGGATTTGCTCCCATTTTCAGACCTTCAAAGTTCTTGAGTGTATTATGTACTTACACACACATACTACATACATACATAAATACATACATAGATACATACATACATACATACATAGATACATACATACATACATACATACATACATACATACATAAATACATAGATACATAGATACATAGATACATAGATACATAGATACATACATACATAGATACATACATACATAGATACATACATACATAGATACATACATACATAGATACATACATACATAGATACATACATACATAGATACATACATACATAGATACATACATAGATACATACATAGATACATACATAGATACATACATACATAGATACATACATACATAGATACATACATACATAGATACATACATACATAGATACATACATACATAGATACATACATACATAGATACATACATACATAGATACATACATACATAGATGCATACATACATAGATGCATACATAGATACATGCATACATAGATACATGCATACATGCATACATAGATACATACATAGATACATGCATACATGCATAGATACATGCATACATAGATACATGCATACATAGATACATGCATACATAGATACATGCATACATAGATACATGCATACATACGTACATGCATACATACGTACATGCATACATACGTACATACGTACATACATACATACGTACATACGTACATACATAGATATGTACATACATACATAGATAGATACGTACATACGTACATAGATACATACATATGTACATAGATACATACATACATAGATACATACATACGAGAAAGTACATGTTGTAGGACCAGTATTTTATTTTGCTATTCTCTTAAGTTTCTCCTCTATTACATACATCTACTTGAATTTCTGCACGGTTAACTGCTCATTCCTCTAAATATCTGCAGAACAAAGCTCATTCATATTCCGGTGATACAACATTCTCTGAAACAATGTCCATATATTAACAAACAAACTCACGATAATTTGAAGACCTGAAGACAAGAGCAAACCCATGTTCCCAAACGTTGTTGCTGCCTACAGTATAGTGAAGAAACAATACACAAAGATAAATTTTTAATATTGTCTTTTATAAATGAGTCTAAAAAGACAAGGGATATTACATATTTATTAAATATCTGGTGGTACCACGAGCTGCATTGGCTTTTTCTTCCTTAGTTTTCTGTTTTAATCTTAAATAGTCCTTCTAATGTTTTAGTTACTTAATATCTACTTTCTTTTTTTTTTTCAGATAATTATTCGGACAATCAATGGTGAATTGCTTGACAGATTATCGCCGTGGGCTGTGTATGTCGTTCAACCTCCAAAAGAAAAAGGCTTTACCTATGAACAACGGATGTGGAACCCCCCTCAAGAAGAGGTACCTACATCCTTTTCTTATTCTTCATTTACCAGCCATCCAAATAAGCAAAAAGGGAGGCCAGGTTTAGTGATTACTACTCGTAAGCCATGTGGCCACAACATGTTATTTACATATCTGTCAAGTGAACCTGCCATAGATAATATAAATGTGTCATTAGCTCATGCATCATTAATGGAAGTTGGTTCATTTGTGTCAACCTATAGAACTGTCAAAACTTTGTGGATATAAAAAGTAAAAATTAACTCTTTTCAAAATTATGTTAAATTTAACATGTTTGTTCTCTTAACAATTTTAGGTAAGTGAAAAACATTGAACACAACATTGAACTCTTAACACAATCATGATTGACTAACTTTACTTAGTCATCCCTTAAAAATTAAATTTTGTGAACATTCAGAAAAGAAATAGAGTACTGATTTTTATCCCTTAAATGCGAACTGATAAAAGTACCCCCCACTAACAAAAATTAATATGTCCATGTCAAATTAAAGGGGCGCACAACTGGACTATCGTGCAAAAATTCTGTGTACATTTTGGACACTAGCATAGTTCAGACATGGACAGGACAGACGTTTTGTTGAAAATCGTTCTGTTGGCATCAGGGCCCACAAAAAGTGACTACACAACATTTTTCATTTAGTACTTCTCTACATTACTTCTCTGGTGGAGAAGACCAGCAAATGGCGTAGGGATGTCTATGAGTGTATTACCATTGCCCAGAGTTGGGCAAAATACTTTAAATTTAGTTTTTTAATACTTCGTAAATAAGTTTTTAAATAATACTCAAAATATATTATGTTTTGAATAGCTAAATACATATGTATTTAAAATGCTTCAAATACTCAAAACACCAAATTTCGAAATCAATACAAAATTTGTCGAAGAAACTCCACCTATCTTGTGTAATTCTACCTTCTAAAAGCTAAGGAAGATACCGGGAGCACTATTTTTGAAGACAGTTGTGTTCTTGGTAAGGAATAGATAGTTCACTAATCATTGTCAAGATCGAAAAGACGAGAGCAATTTCCTATTCTCTGGAGCGTTCTTACTGACTTCGGCGAAGTAGATACGGTAACTCTCACGGTGTCAATTTCTCATACGTCTCTTAGCAGTGTTTCAGGCAAGAGCACAGAGCTTCTCGATCGGAGAATGCCCTGACAGATTTTACGCGGTTGTTACTTGTTCGGTAAAACAATTGTCCTTCAGTGATTTCTCAAAGAATAATTATAGAAAACAAAAGTACTGAACAAAAAATATTAAAAATGCGGGAAATTCAACAGGCACTTACAGGATCTTAATGCTCGATTGGGCAATTATCTCTCAAATAAACATTTATAGGCATTATAAAACCCTCGCAAAAGCCATTTCTGAGTTAAACATTGAGAATAGGGTAAGTTGACTAAATATACATTCAAAGACATAAAATAGGCAAAAATTGAATTTGTCGGGACTAGTTATAAAGTATAAATGCATTTTTGTTGTCTGAAATTGTTCAACATTATTAATGATTTGGATTTATAATTTAAAAAGAAGAGAAGTCCCCTTTAATCCTTGGCTGCAAGGCTGGAACGCCACTGGTAAGCCTTGGCGCCATCAGATCCTGTTGTGATGGTACAGACAGACGTTTACTACATATAGGAAAATATCAAATTTTTCTGTATCAGAGACCCACAAAACGGGCTTTTCTATTGAAAAGGAGCACTTTTTTGCTGCTAAATTACTTTCTGTATACTACGTAGTTTTGTATGTAGTACACTACATAGTTTACTGCATAGTGCGTAATATAGTATAAACGTAGCACATACGTACACACGTGTAGTATACTACGTATACTGAATTAAAAATACTGCATAGTAGTAAACGAGAAATTATCCTGCTAACCTTCAAACATGCTTCAAAGAAAATCTTGGTATCCATCAACCATGTTATTTATTGCCAATGTTCAAATATGTTGAACCATTTATCCCCTTTGAAATAGACATTTTGTGTATTTTTTCTGCGATAACTATTTTTTTCTAATTTATCTGCAACATGTGAAGAAAAATAGCGGTGTTACAACATCACTTTTTTTTTTTATTATTGGTAATGCTTAAGTAATATTATGATATTGCAATGTCGTCGGCATTCAGTTTGCTTAGGAGTTTTTAAGTGATAGTTGAAGTGTTAGTGAGTAAGAAGTTGTAATATTATATTACATAAATGTTACCAATAATACAAGAAAGTATGTGCTATTATAAAAACCACCAACTTATTATACAAGTAGGTATACTTATTCTTTCCACCTGATACTGCAGATGTGTTTTCGTTGACATGCATTATGATATGATTAGTATTATGTATTAGAAACTAATGAAATGAAGTGTTGATGGTATGAAAAAGTATAGGCCTATCATCAATATTGTAATGAGAAGATCTTGAAAATTTAGAAATAGACACTATAAATTGATTTTTTTGATTTTTATAATCAGAAATACCACTTCCGTCAAGAAAGGCCCAAGAAACCACTAAGTCTGAGAGTTTATGAATGCCATGTCGGGATTGCCACATCTGAACCAAGAGTTGGAACATACTTGGAGTTTGCTCAAAATATCATTCCTCGCATCAAGAAGTTAGGTTTGTATGCGTTTTATATGATATATAATGATTTGATTTCCTATTGAAATTGTTCTGTGTGTTACATTGATGAAGGTCCATAGTCTATGGTTACTAAATTAATAAAGTGAGTTATATGTGAAGAGTATACGTTCAGGTTCTTGTAAATGATTAGATAGCAAGTATTGATGGATGAAGTGAAACAACATCTCTTTAAGATTGTTATCTTTTGCATTAATGCTTTTTCATAATTCCACAGGTTATAATGCTATTCAGTTAATGGCTATAATGGAACATGCCTATTATGCTAGTTTTGGATACCAAGTTACAAGTTTCTTCGCAGCTTCAAGGTATAATATTAGATATATGAATAATATAATTCCCAACACCTACTTTTTTCAGAATTAATTAATATATATTGCTTGTCTCATAATAAAAAATGACATTTATTTATTTATTTATTTATTTATTTATTTATTTTACGTCAAAAAAACAGTTAAAAACTGCGTATGACGTGCTATGGGGAAAAGTGAATTGTGTGCACATTTTCAAAATTCTGTGATCCCTACACTAAGTCATATACTACTTAAATTTTGAATTTTTTGAAAGGGAGAAAAAAAAAAAAAAAAAACTCCCATGTAATAAAATCAATTTCAAGGATAAACAAGCGATAAATTTTGAATTTTGAAAGGTTGACATGTTGGTGCAAATTCAAAGTTAGAGTGAAGGATTTTCCATTAAGCCAAGAAATGTTTGTGGACAAATTAACACTGTAATGGACTGATGATTTTTATTATTTCATGTTTCGGGGCACACCGACAGATATGATCATTAGTCCAGTAAATATAGTGCTTGTTTTATTACGGGAAGTGGCGGCGTTGTTTCCCCGCTGAATGATGAAATCCGGCGTCAACTTACACGTCGGCTCCCTGGTTATGCCCTATCCAGGTATCTCCCATGAGCGGAGCATCGCCCCAGCCGGAACAATCTCTTTACTTCCGATTAGTCTTCCGTATAGTGCATGTAATTGTGTGTATAAGTAAGGGGGTGAGGATGGGGCCAGGAAAAATCGCGCTCGATCCGTTCCCGTATCATTCGTTTGTTCGGTTCGTATTGCTCTGACATTCTCTTGGTATTGATCGGAAAATCCCCGGAAAACTATAGATCAGAGCAGCCGGTCGCTAGAATTATTTTCCAGACAGCTGCAGAATTCCACCTAGCTACTTAGTGTCGAAAATTGTCCCACCGTCGAGACTCGAACTCTAGTACGCCCGGGTCTGAGGCATTGCGGTAACATCAATTGATGTATTATTATTATTAATAATAATAATAATAATAATAATAATAATAATAATAATAATAATAATAATAATAATAATAATAATAATAATAATAATGTGTGTGTGTGTGTGTGAGAGAGAGAGGAAAAAATGCACCGTCAGGGATTCAGGTGGTATAATCCCTGGTGTGTGGGACTCCCACTCTCAGTGGTATACACACTAAAAAAATCTTTCTTCTTATGACCTTGCGCCTCTTCACGGAATCGTTGCGAGACATTACTTCGTGGAGAGGCAGGCAGGTAGCTGAGCCTTTACTTCATTTTACGTTCGGAGTCGCTCTTCTTTCCTTTTCATCACAAGGGTCAAGAACTCTTGTATTGTTGTCCACCTTTCCTCCGATTGAAGCATAAGCCGAACTATGTTTAATGAAGAAATGTCTGCCTCCAAATTCTCGTTCAATCTTCTTCATGTGTCCCATGCTACACATGCAAATATTGTGTGCATAGCGTGATCATCCTCGTAACCATAGAATTCACATTTTGAGTCATATGCTCTTTTAAATCTAAATAGGTAGGATTTAAAACAACCATGACCTGTGAGCACTTGTGTGAGGTACAAGTTTACTTCTCCGTGCGTTCTATTGAACCATGATTTGATATGTGGTATTAAGAGGTGTGTCCGCCTTCCTTTAGGATCCCTGACCCATCTCTCCTGCCATTCCGCCAGTAGTGATGTTCGGACGCTCTTCTCAATGTTTTCTTTCGTCCTACTCGCCGGTTGTTCCCCGCTGGAGTCAGCAGACTTTTCCTTCTCTAGCCAACATATCAATGGGGGAGTACCCCTGGCCAGTACCCCTACTGCGCTGTCGGATACTGTGCGATAAGCTGACCCTATCCTCAGCCCCAATCTCCGTTGCACTTGTGCGTACTTCAGTCCGACGCTTGCTTTACCTTGTTTGTCAGCCCACACCGGAGCCGCATGAAGCATTTGTGAGTGAGCTACGCTGGCAATCATACATCTCTTAGCTTCTTTTGGTCCTCCTATATTTGGCATAATTCTGGAGAGATTGGCTCCAGTCGCTGCTGCCTTGTCTGCCATTTTGCTGATATGGGGCCCGAAGCTTAGCCTATGGTCTATTTCGACACCTAAGTATGTAATTTGGCGTTTCCAGGGGATATTTACTCCGTCCAGGGTGATGCGGGGGAATTGGATAGCTCTTCTGTCCGTTAATAGTACTGCCTCTGTCTTTTCAGCTTCCATTTGTGGGCCTCTTTGCGTCATCCATCTTTTAATCCTGAAGAGAGACTCATTTAGGTGCATCTCTAGCAGTTCTGTGTTTTCACTGTGGCTAGTAATCAGTGTGTCGTCTGCATATCCAATCAGCTGGGTGTGTTGTGGTAGGTCGATTTTTAGTAGGTCGTCATACATGACGTTCCATAAGAATGGGCCTAGTTTGGAACCTTGTGGTATTCCACATGTCATTTCTTCCTCCAGCCTCAAAGCATCATCGTACTGTTACGTTTCTAGGTGGTGAATTAAAAGTCCGGTATTATTTCAACAAAAACGTTTATTTTGTTTCTTAACACAATCACTGAAAACACTTGATTATTTATTTACACTACACTTCTCTTTATTTATTTACTCTACACTTCTCTTGATTATTTATTTACACTACTCTTCTCTTACACTGTCGCACAGTCTTAATCACTGACCACAGTTCGCTGCACTGATCACAGTTCGATGCACTGGTCACAGTCCACTTCACTGACCACAGTTCGATGCACAGACCACGGTTCACGTCACTGCGCACAATCACTGCACTGCTATTCATCGCGATGCACACACTTCACAGTTCAGCTTCCACTGCGGACTTAAGACTGACTCGCGTTCGCCGGCCGCCGCGTATTTATACTCGGCGGGTGTCGTCGAGAACTTTCCGGACGTTCTGGAATAATCTAGTGCAGGCAGATGACGCAACCCGCGCTCACAGGCAGCTCGTGGTGGCGCCGGCAGATGACACAATTCGCGCGTACAGGTAGTTCGTGGTGGTGCCGGCCGGTGACGCAATATTCGTTACAGTACGTAATCTTCCTTTCGGATAAGTAATTCTCTATGATTCTAAGTAGGTATTCTGGGACCTGCTTCGCGACCAGGGCCTTAATAACATCGCCCCATCTAGCGGAGTTGAAAGCATTTCTAATGTCTATGGCCACCAGGGCGCATAACCCCTTTTCCTGTTCGTTCTTCTTTTAGCTGCTTCAGCTATACGTATTACTTCCAGAATAGCAACTGTGGTCGAGCGGCCTTTTCTGAAGCCAAATTGTCTGTCATAGAAGTTCATTCCTGCTGTTAAGTGTTTCTCTAGTCTTTGCAGAATCAAGCCTTCTAGTAGTTTGCCCATGGTGTCTAATAGGCATAATGGCCTGAAAGATGGTGTCCTGTTTGTGAGCTTGTTTCCTTTTCTTAGTATGATTAATTTCTGTTTCTTCCAGTTCTGGTGGAACGTACCATGTCTGAGACAGCAATTAAATGCTGTCAGTAAGCATTCTGGGTATTCTTTGGCAACAATCCTAATAATTTCATTTGGGATTCCATCAGGGCCAGTGGCTTTTTTGGATTTTAGTTTTCTCGCCTCTATTTGCAGCTCGTCGTTCGTAAAGATATTGTTCTCATCAAATGCATAATTACTCTGTTTACTCCTTCTCCATGGGTCTCCCTTAGGGAAAAGATCTCTTATAATTTTCCTCGCCCATTCAGGGACTTCTAATTCGGGAATCTCCTTGTTCATACCAATTTTTTTTGTTACAATTTTATATGCCGTACCCCATGGGTCATCTTTCACCTCTTCAAGTAGCTCTTTCCTGCAATTTCCTATTTTTTATTTCTCTTTTCAGCTCTTTTTGCCATACTTTGTGCTCTCTTCTTAGTGATTCGTCAGTTTTGGTTCTTGTAGCAAGTCTCCTGGCTTTAATGCACTTCTTCCGTAGCTCTGCAATCTCTGCGGACCACCAAAACATCTGTTGCCTTCTTCCTGGACCTCTGCGTCAAGGCATAGAAGCTGAACACGCAGCCTTCAATTCTTCTAGGGACTTTTTTGCCTCTGTTTCTACCAGCTTGTTTGTATTCCAGGGTAGTCGTCCCCTGCGCTTTTGGTGCTCCCATTTATTACCACCCATGCCTTTGGAGGATGAGAACTGAATGTAGCTGTGATCACTAAGTGTCTCAGCATTCAGTTCTTTCCAGTCCTTTACTCTCTTAGCAATCCCTTTGAACTTATTGTCAGATCCAGTATGGATGCCGCTTCTCCCCTCTGGAACGTGTTCACTTTTCCCGTGTTTAGTATGACTAGATCACATGCAATAAATTCGCAAACAATATCTCCTCTTTTGTCAGATCTCCATTCCCCCCATTCTAGAGATTTGCTGTTAAAGTCGCCCGCTACTATCACTTCTCCTTTGGCAGATTTTATGTTCCACTCTAGTTCTTCTATTTCCTTTTTAAATGTATCAATTGGGTCGTTTGGGGAGAAATAGCAGCTGTAGACCCGTAGGTGATGCAATTCTACCCATATGAACCCATGCTTTGATGCATTAAATTTGGATACGGCAGCTTTTTTACTATGTATTACTACCGCCGCTCTTCCAGAGCCATCTTGAAGCCATATGTTTTTGTCGGTTGTTCGTTAACAATCAACAAGTCCACGTTTCTTTCAGTTCCAACTTGACGATTAGATCTTGTGTGATTTTGCTCCTTCCTAGGTTAACTTGTAGGAATCGGAGCATACTTTCTATTTTTGGCCTTATTGAACGCCATGATGAAGGAAGTACATTTATTACTTCCTACCAGATGATTATTATCTTGGTTTCTCTCTTTACATATAACACAGTGCGGTTTACCAGTACAATCCTTGATACCATGTTCGTTTTTGCCACATCTATAGCAAGCTTTACTTCGATCAGGACCTCTGCAGACAGTTGAGATATGTCCAAAGTCCAAGCATCTTGATATCTGCTGCTTTTCTCTGATTCTACAGTTTACCCAGCCTATTTTAATTTTCACTGCCGTTATGAGCTTTTGGGCTGCCTCTTCATCCAGTAGCATTGTAGTTGTTTGCATTCCTCCATATCCCCTACGTAACCTACAGGAGCCGGAGATCTGATTTGCCGTTACGTCTATTACCTTGCTCACCGCTTCCAGTACCTCTTCAGACGTAACAGTTTCATCAATATTCTTAATTTCTACTAGGCGTTTCCGCGTAAGAACACTCACTTTGGCTTGTTTTCACATCGCCTTCTCCAGAGCCTGATTCAACGCGGCAATATTGCCAGCTTTTTCTAGCACAATGAGAATATCCTTCTTACGTGTTCTCCTTGGAGCCAGTATCTTCGTACCGTGTTCATTAGGGTTCTTTCTTCATCCGGCATTCTTCATCCTCTTTAGGATGTCGGCTTATGTTTCACCTTGCCTAGCTGTTACCTTTATAGCTGGGTTGAATTTCTTGCTTGTCTTGTACTCTTGTTTCTTTTGGCTATTTTTCTTTTTACTTTTTTGATGTTCTTCCCTGCGCTCCTCTTCTTGACCTCTTTCCATCTCGAGATGTTCTGTCACTTCTCTCTCGTTTCCTTGCATTTCCCGAGGGGTATTCTCCACCGTGATAACTTTATTGTGCTTAACTTTCTTGTCCCTTCTATTAGACTCTTCTGGTGGGATAGGTGCTGCCCTCGTTCGCATAGCATCCAATTTCTCTTTTGTTATGTCTTTCTCTCTTATATTTGTCTGAGAGGTCAGGATCTCTGGGAGCTCTCTCTTCTCTTCCGCTACTTCTTGCGCCCTATCCTTTACAGCATCGCCCCTCTTCTTGCCATTCTTGGTATTCTTGGTTTGTACATCACCTTCCCTCAAGAGAAGCCATTCATGCATCTGCTCTTGCTCTTCATTAATGACCTACCATCTGTTCTTCAGCGTTCCCACATCTTGTGCTACGGCCAAAGTAGTCTTTACTATCACAGGATTATTTTTTACATTACAATTAGATGGATATACAGACGCTCTATGGTCTCCTTATTTTCTTTCATCAGCTCTTGGATAGCTTCCCATCTTTCTATCATTCCGTCCACAGCTTCAGGCGTGGGCTCTATTTGAACCGAAGATGCTCCAGGTGTTGTGGGGGTGCCTGCAGGAGATCTCTGCAAATTCCGCCCTCCGGCAAAAGGGTTAACTGCACTTGATGCTTTATCTGGCAGAAACGCAAAGTGGTCCACGTCTCTGTCTTTGCAGTCGCTGGGTGACGACGCCCGGTGGCCTGCTTGCTCACCACCGACCGGCGGTACTGGGGCTCCGATCCCCTGCACCGTAATGGTTGATCCTAAAAGACCTTCCATCGTGGGATTTTTCTTCAAGGTCGCCTTCCCCTAGCGTTTTTGAGCTACCGCCAGCTATTAGGAAACGGAAGAAAGGAAGGGGGACAGTGAAGAATAGAGTTAGAATGGAAGCGTAGAATAGAAAATACTCCCTAGCCCTCGTAACCTAATAGCGTTGGGGTCGGAAACACAAGTGTTGGTCGATACGAAGATTGGCCTACAGGACAGAAAACAGAAGTGTGCCACAAGTAAGTGGAAGCAATGACACGCAGAGTTCGTGGGAATGATAGGATTAGCGGAGTGACAGCGGACAGCTGCTCCGATTAGTCGCCTTCTACGACAGGGGGAGGTCCCGTGGTGATATTCTACTAAAACCCCCGACACCACACGGGATTATTATTATTATTATTATTATTATTATTATTATTATTATTATTATGTTTTAGTCATCACTAGTGGATATTTTCAAAAATTTGTATAAGTTTCTTGTTAAATGAATAATTGCAGATGTTTCTATTCCTTTTCAGCCGATACGGAACACCTGAACAATTGAAGCAACTTATTGATGTTGCTCATTCTCATGGTTTGGTGGTTCTATTGGATGTTGTTCATTCACATGCATCAAAGAACGTACTTGATGGTTTGAATCAATTTGATGGTACAAATGCTGGATTCTTTCATGATGGTAGTAGAGGTGAACATTCTTTATGGGATAGCCGCCTTTTCAACTACTCAGAGTAAGTTTATTTACTTGCCCTGTGCTTTATTTAGCTATCAGATGCTTCAGTATTACAAAATGTCATCTGACGAAAGTAATTTACAGGAGTTTGTGAAAGTAATTTACAGGACATCTTTGTGACAGATAACTACAAATTTCTTTGTAATATTTCAATTCAATATTTCATCAGAAGTTAATGTTTGTATATATGACGTCATAAATATTAATCAAGAGTGAAACCTCTTCCAAAATAGAAATTTTCAATGAAAATTTTGAAGCTTTTTTAAGAAAATGGCGACTAAGCAGTACTGTAAATGCGAAAATTGAAGCTCCTTTTCACAGGAATCTATTGAGTTTTCGAAAATTTTAATTTGAAGTCATTTGGAGCACTTCCACTCACAAATGCAATAATGTATACAAATCGATGGAAATGTGCATATTACCGGTGTGAGAGATTTAAAAAACATTT
This sequence comes from Teleogryllus occipitalis, assembly GCA_011170035.1. Classification (NCBI taxonomy): domain Eukaryota; kingdom Metazoa; phylum Arthropoda; class Insecta; order Orthoptera; family Gryllidae; genus Teleogryllus; species Teleogryllus occipitalis. The sequence goes on along the minus strand of BLKR01015118.1, from coordinate 25,218 downwards.
GCGTAATTTTTGAAAATAATAAAAGGATACACCAAAATGAAATTTACGTCATATTAAATAGGGCAATTAGCACTATCCATTGGAAAAATTGGAGCCGTTTTTGAGAAAACGTTGTTTCCGTTTCTGAAAATGCGGACTTTTGAGTTAATATTTACAGAAAACTGTTAAGTTTTCGACAAACATTATTTGACCTTATTTAAAGCACATGTACTCATAAATCTAACAATGTGAAGAAATCGCCTCTAATGTACATATTACCGACGTGAGATACAAGTCCAAAACTTATATTTTTGTATTTTTTGAAAATAGAGCATATTGCGTTAATGCCATCGGGTAGGGTGCATTTAATACTATCCCCCCAAAAATTTAAAGAAAGAATTTAGAGCCGTTTTTGAGAAAATCTTGTTTTTGTTATTATTTTAAATTGTAAATATTTCACGCCCTATTGCACGAAAACTACTAAAATTTTCAAAAAAGTGTACATGACCTTAATGAAAGAACTATTTATGGGCAACAAATTTCATTTGAAGGAAAAATCTGTTTTCAATTTTATACTTGTAGGAAGAGGCCGAAAACATTCAAACTTTTGCAATTTTTGAAAATTCAGAGTTAAGTGTGAAAATCGGACCTGTGCCACCTTTATAAATGTATTTTACTGTATTCTTACAAGAAATTTAAAGACAAAATTTGGAGCCGGTTTTGAGAAAATTTTGAAAATGTCCGGGGGTTTTCATGTAAACTGCACCCAAATCTTAAAGAAAGTTTTTCAAAATTTCAAAGCCTAAGCCTCATCTAGAGCCAAATGGACAGGGTTTCTTCAATTTGGAAAAGATTGTACGAGTGGTTTAGAGGCTAGTAGTGTTCGCATTCGGATAGATGGACGGACGTTTTGAAAAAAACAAAACCTGTCCGTAGAATTCTCGAAATCGATTTTCCGCAGCATTACATAACTTTCTCTATACTGCGTATATTGCTCCCGTATATACGCATGCATACGAGAAAGTACAAATAAGGATTTATTTTTAATACAGTGAATACCATGGTATTAGAACTTTCAAATCATTTCAGGAACACTTTTTAAAAATATTGGTACTTTCGCGTAGTGTTTATTTATATCGTGTCAAAGTGCAATTTGTTTCAAACCTGTTCTACGTCTTCAATATAAAAACAAAAAATTTAAGTTTTAATGCAATCTCTTCCTCAAATTAGAATTTTAAATCATTTCATGTACATTTTTTTAAAACTGTGAGTGGCTAGTTTTTGCTATTTTTGAGGCAATTTTCTTTGGGGTCAAAACCAAAGATATTAAAAAAATATGGCGACAGCTCGGGCGGTTGCGTGCTTGGAAGATTCGAATCGTGGCCCGCATAATTATTTTTCTGTCTTGAGCATTCGTGTAAGTACAGTCGACTCCGGTTAAAGTGAACTCTGATATAAGGAACTTAAGTCACTGGTCCCGTTTCACTTACATTACAAATAAGCGCAAGAAGATTCGGTTATAGTGAACTCTACGTCAGCTTTAGAGAAGGTAGGAAATGCAATGTCCTAGAAATTAATTCTTTTCTGGAAAAAAGTTTATCGCCTCAGTGCCACAAATTCGAACATTAAGCAGCTTGGAAAAAATATCGTCAGCCTAAGGTCATAATCGAAAAAGTCTCCCCTGAGGTGGAGGTAGTAGGCCCGGAATGGGGACCTTACTGACGACCTTGTAGCACTAAGTTTCACTGCGGAAACAAAGGCCGTATCCTGCGTGGGGTACAATTGGCGGCGGCGACGACGCGCGATCGCTTCCTTCAGTTTCAAGCTTAATGTTATTTGAGAATCCGCCGGACAAAGCGTGTCTTGTTCTACATAGGCGAGAATCTCGCCATCAAGGGTGGGAAGATCACCGCCACCTCCCGATGAAAGAACACGCACTATACTTACGGGACTAATGACATCAGTAGTTGACGCGCCCGGAATCAATGACAATCAATCGATCAATCTACGTAGGCGACAGGAAGCGCGCGACTGCCACAGCTTCAAAGAGTAGCGACACCCACCGCGCCGCGCCGCCCAGGAAAGCTATAAGATTCATTATACTTGGAGTTATTTAGACCCGCACTTGGCGTAAATCAGTTATTACGGTGTCATCCAATCGGGAGGTTGAACGTCGCCATAGTGACGTCACTGTAGTGACGTGTAAGCTCCCGATTGGATGACACCATAACAGCGTCAAGTGCAGCTCTAAATAAATCGACGTATATCCGCTTGGGCCATGCCACTACCGATTGGATATCGTATGTTATTAGACGAGTAAAAAGGGCCTTCGGAGAGTGGGACGGTGTCCCAGCAGTGCAAGAGGCATTGAAGGCTGTCAAGATTGCATTGCGATACTTACAGACAGTTGACAATGCAGAATCAAGTATGGAGAAAGTTGAACTCTGGAAAAGAGTCTAAAGAAATTCTAAAGAAAAAATGTACGAAACAAACAAATGAAAATAATTGATTTTTAAAGGTCAAATAAGTATATTTTTTAAATGCAATAACTACGAAATTTTCAGTTTGTGTTGTTATTGTATTTTGATGTATCTCTGTATTAATAAAACCAATCATTGTGGAGAAAGTCTATTTACTTTTGACATCATCAGATGTAGTGAACCTCTGATACAGTGACCCATAAATGTTAGTACCCAGAATTTCAGTATAACCGGAGTCAACTGTATTCGGGCACAATACTTTTAATACAATTGCAGAAATTCAATTTCCAATAGAGTTGTTAACTGCTCAAAGTTCATCATCCGGAGAATATTTAAAACGGATACATCGGGAGGGGGGGGGTAAGGTTTGAAAAAATATCTTGAGTTTTTACAGTTATCTACAGTTATGTTTTCGTTACAAACTTGACGAGTGGAAAACCGAAAATTTTGTAAAACAATCGATTTATTAAACTGGCCAGCAAATAATACAGCTAGACTGAATATTTTCTGACCCTCTGGAATATCTTGAATTCGAGAGTTTTCTCAAAATTTGACCAATAATGCGGTATTTAAATAAATACACACATTGGATCAAATCATTTTCGGGTGTAGTAATTTACGGCGTATTCACAACAAAATACAACGGTGTAGCGATATCTTCGTAACTGATGTGTAAATACTCTTCTTTTTGTTCAGCTGTTAGTTAGATACAATTAGAGTGGTATTTTTGTGATCAACATTAATGAACACGAATTTGTTAGATAGCTCTTTTCGAAATTACTCCGCTTCAGTCGGAAACTGCCTTTCTTTGTCTGAAGTAAAATAGTTTTTGAAAGCACCATAAAATACATTGAAGTGAATAATCTGAACACACTTAAGATAATAAGGAATTAAGTGCTTTCAATTTAACTCTTAATTATTGTGTGAAATAAACAAAATAAGGAAGTTCCTCGGATGTTGTCAGAGTGGAATTGAAGTCCGGAGATGGACTTAAAATCCGGAGTCACCAAATCAACGAAGAGGTAGCAACTATAAATTAAACGTTTCATTAAAATTTTTGAAGTTTCAAAAATTGAAGATCTATTTTTTTCATCTCCCAGGTGTAGTTTTGTAAATATTTTTCAAAGAGAAGGGTGATGTGTTAGTAGCTCGAAAGTTACAAGATGATAATGTTACGAAACGATACTACACGGAGAAAAAAGAACAGTTGCAGTATACCTGATCCATTATACTCTATCAAAGGAACGCATGATAATATGTCCAACCAGGTTCACTGTTACTGTTTCGTGACGGAGATTGTTGGAACGAAAAGTTGCATCATGAAGAGTCCCTTGTTGCACTCCTCTGAATTCACCTTGTCAGAAGTGCACGGGTAGAAGCTGCCGAGCTCAAGCAATCTTGTCGGAAGAGTTGGCTATCTGCTCGGCGTAAGCGAGCAACACAGATTGGAGGATCTAGCCTACAGTCATGACGCATCCGGTCGAAACTGATAGAAGGAGCCGGCCTTCTGAGTCGGCTTGCACAGCTATACTGGTTGAAGGGCCAGCCGTACGTGTTGCCTTATTTAAGCATTTCTTATTGGTGTTAAAAGTACTGATCGTTGACGGGTATAGGATGGGTTATGCGTAGTACTTGCTGTTAATAGAATATTCATTATTTATTTTTGATCCAACAACATCTGTATATTTAACTACACAACCAGACACGGTAAAAATGGAAATAATTGCATAAAAATTACGCATTTAGTGATTATTAAATTTCACAATAAATTACACAAAATGCCTCAAAAGCCTTTAAATTCTGCATTCTGACTGTTATTACGGTAGATATACATTCATCAATAATACCTGCATTGTTGTTGAATAAAAGTTATATATTATAGGTTCATTATATATATAATGAATATTCTGAAACAGCATGTACCTAGAAATAAAATATTAGAATATAACAATAAAATATTTATTTAGTAAAGTAAAATGTGTAAAATAGAATATAACCCACAATAGAATGGAATATATTGACATAAACTTAATTGCTAACAAATGATAATGAAACATAGATGTACCACTTAATCATTTATGTGATCAGGTGGATTAAATACCCAAGGAGACTAAGAACATGTTTACAGACATCAGCGAGTATTTTAAAAATATTTTATAACTGTTTCAAAATTATTTTAAAAAACATTCTATGACTTTTCAAAACTATTTTAAAACTGTTTCACAAGTACATTTAAATAGCAACTTTTATTACTGATCCCCCCCCCCCCAAAAATGTAATTCACATTTTTTTTATAAAAACGCCAAGATGTATTTAAATTATGGCTAAATATGTAGCTGAAAATTATTTTTCAATGTATTTGTTATTTATTTCTTTTAACCATTCATTTTACAAATTTAATATTCTTGTTTTATGTTTATATTAATTGTGGTTACAAAAGGTTCAATTCTATTAGCCCCTTCATTATACTTAGGGTTCTTGCATTCACTAGCACAGAATTCATCTACATTAAATTAACACTTAGTTTACAATTACAATGAATTCATAAATAGTTTACTTACTGTTAAAATCAAAAAAGTATATGGAAGAAATCACTAACATAAATCATTTTATATTTTTTACTTCTGTTATTTCAATTTCTGTAATCTAAATGTACAATCATACTATAAAAATCAGATCAAATTAGTTAAATTAATTTAACATCTGGAATTAAAATGTATTGCTCAGCATTGATTTACCTGCTGGGTCTGCAATTTGAATCAATCTCATTGCTAGAAACCTCTTTGCCCATTTGACAATGAATAAGTCCATTGGCCTGCATTTACAAATCCTACACTGCCAACATGTTAATGTCATAACTATTGTTATTATCACTTGAATGCAACAATAAAAAAATTGTAGAGAAGAATGTGCACTCAATAATAGTGAATTAATATAGTGAGAGGTCGGGATAAATCATAATTTTAGTATTGTGTAAGGTGGGACTATATCATCACTATAGCGTGGGACAAAATGATTGACTTTCATTTTATTGGATGAGTCAAATAATTCGTTTTATTAGCAAATTAATAACCAGTTCTGAAGTGACTTTTAAATTTGGTAAGTTATTTGGTTAAATGCACATTTTTCTGTATTGCTTCAAAATTTAGGATTATTTTCTTTGAATACTATTGATTCATTTCATGCATACATAGATCACTACTCAGTATCACTGGTAACTGACAGTGATACAAGGGAGGGGAAAATAATTAGGTGCAGACTCTTAGTCTGCTTGCATGGAAAAAAATAAAATAAAATATGTTATAAAACCATGTATATAAAAAATAAAATAAAAATGCATATTTAATTAAATTTTGTAAAATTGTCTATACTAATTCAGAAATTGAAAACAGCAGGATTACCTCTATTGAAGTCTATTTAATGCCTTCAATAGAGGTAATCCTGCTGTTTTCAATTGTTGAAGATATTACAATGTCTTTGAAATTAGTGTTTGGACATGCAAGTGTGACTGCCAAGGAAAAATTATACAAACCAATAAATTCAAATTCTGATTTAAAACTTCTATGAAATTTAAAGAAAAAAATTTGTGATTCAAGAGCAGAAAGTGTAGAATTAGACCTCACATTGGCTCAGATTTCATATTACAAATATGCTCCAATTACATCTGGTGATGTAGTAGAATGTTCAAAAAGATTCATTTCTCACAAAAGAATGAATTTGACTGAGTAAAATTTAGAAAAATTGTTTATTGTTCCTGTTACAAAAGGCAATGGAAAAAAAATACCAAGCTAAAATTTGACTGTGTATGTTTTGTCAAATTTTATCTGGCATATGTATGCAGGTTTAGGATTTTAAAGGACACGAGAATCATGTCTAGTAATATTGAATTGTTTTATTTCAAGAGGAAAGTATTTTGTTCACTTGGCTAGGGAAATGTTTTAGAAAATTATAAAGGTAAACACAATTACAACAGTAATGACATTTCTTTGCCCAAGAATCATTAACACAATCTGAGATATTTTTCTCTGGTAATTTTGAAGATGAATTATAGCCAAAATCATTGTATGTTTGAGAATGCAGTGTTATCCATACCATATGTCACAAACAGCACACTGTGGAGAACCCTAAATTATGAACAACTTGAAATCTTTTTTCCTTTGAAACCAAAGTAAAAATTAATAATCCCTTAAAAGAAAATTACATCTTGTCATACTCCATGAACTTGATTTGGAACTCTAGTTGTAAAACAATGTACTGAAAAACCAGCATTTTGAAGTTAATGACACTTTTCTACTGGAAATGTGAATTTTTTATATTACTTATACTCATTTGTAGTCATTTTGAGAGCACTACTACATAGTACACATTGAAACTATAACAGAATTAAAACACGTTATATTTATTATTATTTTAAAATAATTTGCCTGGTCAAAAATGATACCCACTAAAAAAATTGAACCATTAATGTATATACATTTTGTGAATGTTAAATACAAATGAAATCGCAAAAGTCCATGACGCTTGCAAAATTAGCAAAATGTATATTCGCATCGCCTTCAAATACATGTTCATGATCTTGTCATAGAATGCAATAGGCATTGAGAATTAACAACATCCATGAATATCTGCATCTATGAACCATCGCCTGTTTCAATGACCAATTTCCATCACCTGTGCCAAAAACTACCTGAAAAATAAAAAAAAAAAATAGAAAGGGTTTTACACCAGTTTTTTTTGGGGGGGGGAATGCATTATTATTTTGTTCAATTATTTACAGAACATGTTAGGTTTTAGTCTCAATTTAAACACGGTAATCAAAATTCTGTACACTTGTAACATGGGAATACTACACAACAATTAATTCTGCAATTTCTAATTGCCATTAATGACACTTCAAGACTATATTAAAATTATTTCAATGAATTGGGAACATATTGTAAATATTGTTTTACATTTTAATACGAATTTGCAATGCTTAATTGAGTATTATAAACTAATCAAATAACTTAAACTTTTTTTAATAGGTACTTTTTTGACTATTAAAGAAAGCACAAATGAATGCAAAATAATGAGTTTGGAAGCCAAGCCCTCTATATCCACTTAACAACATAAGAATTTGAATTGAAAGGATTCAAACCGATGATGTGAAACGAAATAATTGTTTATCTGGTTCGACATAAGGTTTTGAAGGAATTTTACAATTTACATTAAAATAACTTTGAGCTGGATTAATGGCCAAGTTTTGTACGTTATGTCCAATAGAAATGCACATAAACTAATATATGCCTTTCTATTATTACAACTCGTGATAGAAATATATACGTACCTAAAAGTTACAATTCCATTCCACCATTCTCTTTTAATCTTGGTTGACAATTCTTGTTTGATTTCAAATAGGCGGTGTAAATGAAGGTGTCATTTTCTTTCGAACTTCATTCGCCAGTTTACTCCCAGTGGAATAAGATTTTCACTTCATAGAGGTAATTTAGACTGTAGTCTGGGGTCTATTATAAGATATCCAACAATATCCTTTAGATTATAATTCACACTGATGCAGCACGATAAGTTTCAATACGGTACTTACCAGTGAACTCTTAAGCGAGAAACCCACTAGGAGCTCCCGGCTCGGCTCGGCACAGCCCGGCGAGACGCGGTGCCGCTCGGTTCGGCCTGCCAGTCACGCATTACGGACGGCCCGGCACGAATCGGAAATGCACGGGACGCCACTTGTTCCAGTAGCGATGAGTTTAATACTTTCGATGGAGGAATTGATATTAGCTGCTGAGGAAGAAGGGTGGGAGCAAGGAGGACAATGTACTCAGCGGAAACAAATGCTGTAAAAAATATTAGTCCGAAATCGTCAGGATCTTTTCCAAAACCAGTATAAAATCTATTTGATTTTGCTCAACTGTATTTTAGGGGTACTTTCTAAAAAGCTCATACAAAACTATTAATTACATCACATTTAACGTAAGACATCTGCTTGTACATATCAATTATTGTATGACTGTGTACTCGTATTATAAGTTTCCTCGGTTGAATATTGGAAGAAAAGATGCGTATCACCTTAAAATTATCTCCCTCTTGATATTCATTATGAATCATTAAGTATTTGTAGTGATGGTAGAATTTAGCTCTTTAAATTTAAAAACATCTCATTTAGAAAAGAAGACTATAGCATTTTATTGCATTATATAAATTAAGATTTAGCATTTTGTTGCAGTTTTTGAAAAAATTATTATTATTATGGGAGATCTCTTCGAAATAAAAAATATTCTGGTATTTTTTGAGATTTTTATATTAAAATTAGGAAATAAGCGAAAATAATTTAACATTTCACCATTAGTGAACAAATATTTAAGGACGAAATTTTAAATTTAAAGAATAATTCCTGTCTTGTATAGAAATATACGCTTCTATGTAACATTATTCAAAGGAGAGGAAAATAAATGTCTCGCAATTTGAAAATACATATTAAAACAACACATTATTTTAAAATGTTGTGTATTTTATTAAATGAAATCAATTTATGTAAATAACTATTAATATGTAACACAAACAATGAAAAATTAACTGAGAGCATATTTCATTATTGGCTCGATATAACCTATTTCTTCTATCAGTAACAATGAAACTGTATTGACTAAAAAATCGTTCAGCTGCTATACTGTTGGCCGTAATTAAATGTTATGTCAAAATTGTCAAAATTAAATGTTTTCAAACATCGATTTGTTGTCGAAGTCGTATCCTTAGTTAGATAGAGAGACCACGAAGAAAATAATGAAATGCAATTTAGTGTCGCAGATTCACCTCCATTTCGCATTTTGCGGATAATTTTGCATTTATCGCAGATTGAAAACCTTCAGAAATGTATTCCATCTATCGCCAAACATACAATTACTAGTTTTTTCAGTATTTGGTAACATTTCGCGTTTTTATCAATTGCTAAAATCTACCATCTCAAAGAATTTATGACTGCATTGGGAATAGTGAGGAAGGAAGATGGTGAGAGACACCCGATAACAATAGCTTGCAAGACCCATGCAGCCGTTAGTTCCTGGAAGGGCACGTCAACCCCTTCCAAGGCCACTCGCCGCGCCGCCCTGGCCGGCCGCCTCCACCGGATTTTATTCTCGGGGAACCATTCCGGGCGGGGCGGGGCCGGGCCGGCCGGTCACATTGGGTGGCGCCTAACTGAATAACATACGAAAAATTTCGGCCGGGGCTAGGCTGTGCCGCGTGGGGCTGCTCCGTGCCGTGCGGGCCGCTCCAAATGGGTTCCCTGGTTTAGTGAGTTCAACGATTTGCTTCGCCAACGACGTATTCCTCTACAATAACAAATTGAAAACTTTCAGAACGATGCGCTTTTCGCCAGTTCGAAGAAATTTTCCTGAAGGGCCAGTGACTCTCTTAGCCCTTCCAAATGAACTGAATAGTATGTCCTCGCAGGCCGATCGGCGGCGCGACCCCGCGGTCCAACGAGCCGCGTCCCACGCTTCCTCCTGACCCTCTCCCACGCTCGCTGCCGACCCTCGTCAGTTCTCGGCTGAAATATCAGTTCCTTATCTCCCAGCAACACGCATGGAGTTCGCACTGGTCTCCTTCTTTGTTTGTAGTAGTTTTGATGCAAGGTTAATTTAACAACCGAATGCTCAAATTAGGTCTTATGTAGTTAACGTACACTTGTACTTTAAATCAAGACTTTTCTTAGGATGAACGGATAATATTGCGTTGCGGTCATGTTGCAGCAAGCTTTGGCACGCGCGCGCGGGACACTTCCTGCCCCCCCACACACACGCACACTTCCATGAGCCCGCCGAGGGCCTGGGACTGGTAGCTGATAAATATATAACGTAATTGGTCTGTCTTTCGACATTTATATTTACATGTGTAACAACGCACACAGAAAATATAATTATTAAAGTTTGTCTCAAACTTCGTTCTCGTTTTGAGCAAGAATGACAGATGTTTTCTTTGCTTGATAAAGTCATAATTATCGCGTCATGCTTTAATGCTTCTATTATGCAATTTAAATAATGTGATTATATATATATATATATATATATATATATATATATATATATATATATATTATATGTGTGTGTGTTTAACTGATTTTGAATGTTTTTCAATGTATATTTTCAATACATAATTAATCTGACAAGGTACCTGGCTTCTGTGGCCAGCTAGTGCTTTGCAACATGATTAGGCTTGATGAGGCCGACAGGTCCGTTTATGAAGGAACATCACCCTCAGAAATCACAGGCCGGTTGGTCCATCAAGATTGAATTTTATCTTAGATGCTGTTGTAACCAGGAAAGGGAGTAAAGCCACAAGGTCTCCGTTTTGCATACGAAGGGTTTGTGTAACTATTGAAACCTTGTTGCGATTTATGGTATCCTTTGTTTTCAGTGAGTATTTATGGTATCCTTTTTTTAATATGAGAAAATATGTGCGTTTTGCTCCTACGGGCTCTGCAAAAAATTAAGCCTATAATAGATGAAAGGCTTTCTCACGAATATGGGTGTTTTCTATGTGCTTGTTTAGATAAGTTTGTCAAGTATCCTATTGTTAAAACGTTCTCCCTCAAGTTTGGGCGTGTGTTATATAGACACTTTCGTGTAGAAATATGATTAATTTGTCCGAGACAACGTTCTGATATTTCATAATCGCAAGGATAGAATTTGCAGCGACGGACCAGCTTAATACATGACGGCGCGGAGGGTTATGTAGAGCTGTTCAAGGGCGCTTGAGCCATTATGAACGCATAAATCATCGTCAACAACGCCCACACATGTCCTATTTAATTCAAACCACTATTTAAACACTTCTAATAAGAACAAAGTGTGAAATTTTCAGCCAAATCGGTTGGGGAGGTTTTAGCGTCTATGAGCGATAGACATACCCACATTCGAATATGCCAGTTGAACAGCGAAGGGATAAGCAGAGCTAAATGTGAATGCCTGTCTAAATTGCTAAATGAAAACAAAATTGACATTGCCCTGATTCAAGAGACACATACCGAAGATGGATACCAACTAAGGGCCAGAGGGAAGGTTCCTGGCTACAGAGTTATCGGTGCAACCTATCCTCATTCTCACAGCATTGCTACATACGTTCGCTATCACCTGAAAGGAGCTCTTTTTGAATCATCTATAATAACAAACAATATTCACATTGTAGTAATATCACTGAACGAACTAAAAATAGTCAATATTTATAAACCACCTCAAGAAAAATGGTCCTCTAGAACTATTCCCGATTTTCCCCATCCTGCTGAAAATGCCGGCGATTTCAATAGTCACCACCAAAACTGGAGATATGCTGAAAACGACGAAAACGGCTCATTCCTAATGAACTGGGCCGAATCAACAAATTGCCATCTGCTATTTGACGCTAAAGATCTACCATCATTTAAATCCTCCCGTTGGGGTTGTGAAACCAACCCAGACTTAAGTTTCGTCACAAAAGACTCCAACAATCTCCCTCTCCATGCTGCCCGAACTGTCCTTGCGGACTTCCCACGCACCCAACACCGCCCCATTTTAATTAACACAGGTTTTCAAATTCAATTCGCCTTCGTAAAGTTCCATCTTGGTTTAGGATATGAGGGATCATATCCTAAACCAAGATGGAACTTTACGAAGACGAATTGACCCAGATTTACTCCAGATCTAGATCAAGTTATTCGTTGGATTCCCCCAGAACCCACCAACTACCATCGATTTGTGGGAGCTGTTATTGCTACCGCAAAGAAACATATCCCAAGAGGCATCCGCAGATCTTACATCCCTGGCTGGAACAAAACCTCCGAACTTCTCTACAAAGACTACCTCTCGAACGGGAAATCCGAAATAGCTGATGAATTGATACGTAATTTGGATGATGCAAGACATGAGAAATGGAAACATACAATGCGAACACTGGATTTCAAACATTCCAGCCGCAAAGCTTGGAATCTACTCAGAAAGCTTGGCACCGCCACTCCATTAATAAAACCCCAACCAATGGTGTCCGCAAACCAAATAGCTGACCACATAGTTCTCACGTCTCGAACCAAGAGCGACAGACCACACACAAGATGAATTAAGAAAGAATTCTCAAAATTAAAAAATACCCCATCACTGTACCACCTCAACAACCCATTTACAGAAGAAGAAGTTATAGCAGCTCTCAAACAACTAAAAACAGGCAAGGCTCCGGGTTTTGACGGAATTCATAATGAGTTTCTAATACAGTGGAACACATACGGTAAAATGGCTCACCAAATTCTTCTCCAAAATCCAATTGACCAAGAAGATACCTAACCAGTTTAACATCAGCAAAGTTATTGCACTTCTAAAACCGGGCAAATCTGCTGAGTGTCCAAAGAATTACAGACCAATAGCACTTTTAAGTAGTTGTTATACATTACTGGAACGTCGTATCTATTCAAGAATTTGCCCCCATGTTTACAAGGCACTACCTATCGAGCAAGCTGGTTTCAGACCTCAGCGTAGCTGTGAAGAACAAGTCTTACCTTTACCACGTACATTGAAGGAGGTTACGAAAAGCATGTTAAAACAGGCGCAGTCTTTGTGGACTTAACGGCAGCCTTTAACACGGTGTGGCGCGAGGGATTAATGTATAAACTAACAGAAATTATTAAATGCCCTGACACGATTGCTCTTATTAACTGCATGCTATCAAACCGGAGACTTCAAGTAACTTTTGACGACAAAAAGAGTTCAGTTAGGAAACTAAACAATGGTCTCCCGCAAGGATCCGTTCTTGCTCCATTATTATTTAATGTCTACATATCTGATCTTCCGAAAACAATAAGTCGAAAATTTGCATATGCTGACGATTTAGCCCTAGCAACCCAAAACAAGAATATTGATATCTTGGGGGCAACTTTAACACAAGACTTAAAATTACTCAGCCTATATTTTAAAAGCTGGAGACTAACACGCAGTACCACAAAAACTGAATCTTCCTGCTTCCATTTAAACAATAGAATGGCCAACAGCGCCATTAATGAAACCCTGAACGGAGTCACACTTTCATACAATCCTCAACCTAAATATCTCGGAACAACACTCGATAGAACCTTAACCTTTCGAACTCACTTAACAAAGTTAATCTCCAAACTTCGGACTAGGAATAACATTCTTCACAAGCTGGCTGCATCCTCATGGGGAGCTACAGCTGATACCCTTCGAACCACGGCTCTCAGTTTGGTTTTCTCAACGGCCGAATATTGTGCCGCAGTATGGCTAAACAGCCCTCACACCAAGAAAATTGACATCGTACTAAACGACTCATTAAGAATTACCGGATTATCAAACCCACCCCCCTCTACTGGCTTCCTGCCCTTAGCAACATAGAACCACCAACGGTTCGCCGCCACAGAGCTCTCATGAGAACATTCTCCATGATAAATGCCAACCAAGAGCTTCCAATGCACACGGACCTGAAAAGTAAATTTGGCCTGAAATCACGTCATCCACCTATCATTTTGGCTAGAAATACCACCGAGGACCCCAAGGTCACCTGGAAGAAACTATGGTTAAACCAAACTCCACCTGAATACCATCAAATTCTGGACTCGGCTCCCTCCAGCGGCTTCCATCTTCCCCGAGCGACGTGGGTCTCACTGAATAGGATAAGAACAGGCAATGGTAGAAGTGGTAACTCACTTCATAAATGGGGTATGCGCGAATCTTGTGACTGTGGTGAAGCAAACCATTGTAGAAAAACATTGTAGCAACCATTGCAGCAAAGCAAACCATTGCAAACCATTGTAGCAAACCATTGTAGCAACCATTGCAGCAAAGCAAACCATTGTAGCAAACCATTGTGGTGAAGCAAGACAGTGAAACACATAACTTTTGAATGTCCTCTCAGGAGGTTTCAAGGCAACACAATGGACCTGGTGAAAGTCTCGACAGAAGCAGTAAAGTGAATAACAAATTTAGACATTAAATTGTGATTGTGTTGTTTTTTATGTTATATCTTTGTATTAATCCAATTAATTTTAATTATTCTAATTAACAACCTTTTCTGATATGTAACCCTGTACGCTGCCATACGCTAAATAAATAAATACCCACATTCCCTTTTCTTTCTTATGTAGATACGACAATGAATGACAATGTACACCAACGTTCTGCCTCGTATTATTTTTTACGATTACAAAGTATTATAATGTTCCTTAAATGAGCAAATATGTTCCGAATCCTCAAAAATATTAGAACATTGGAAACTAGGATTAGCTAGCAGTTAGCATAACGAATAATGCACTAATCAGCTTTGGCATATGAAATTTTCCGGTGCTTTAAAAAGTTGAAAATTTTCAATTTTCTAAAATTCAGAGGATTTATTGAAAATATTGCAAGTTTAAGTAAAACAATTAGAAACAGTTTGTAGATCTCAACGTCTTGTCCGCAAATCTTAATGGTTATCATTATTTCACTCAAAATTGAGCGAAATAGATGTTTTCAAAAAATTGTATATGGCATTATTTAAAGATCTATTTTAAAGCGCAATTTTTTTACGGAAGACATCTGCCTTCAATATTGTGGTTGCAGATTCTCCGAAAAATTTAAACTTTTGCACTTTTAAAAAATTCAGAGAGTTCACTGAAAATTGGAGCTGAACCGTTTTCATTAGGGTTCATTACTCTCTGAAGGGAAAAAAGGTTAAAGAAAAATTTGAGTGTTGTTAAGGCATGTAAAGTGCCCCGTTTCAAATTCAAGGTGCCGTGACTTCAGCCAGATGGATCAGGAAAAACAATTTATAGTAAAAATCCTGCATGGTTTAGCCGCTAGCGTTCACTGACTGACAGGGAGAGAGGGAGGGGAGGGAGAGAGAGAGAGAGAGAGAGAGAGAGAGAGAGAGAGAGAGAGAGAAACGGAGGGACGGTCAGACGGACGGACGGACGGACGGACGGGGCGACGGACGGAGCGACGGACGGAGGGGCGTGTTGCCGTAAAACACATTTTCTACATCAAGGACCCAGGAAATGTGTAATCTGACTACAGAATGTGTTAGAAGATTTGCATTGCTACGTAGTTTGGAACAAGAATTAACCTTTTTTGTATAATGGATTCATAATTGAGTTTTTTGTCGAAAAAAAACCTTCTGTCTTCATCATTACAAAACTTCCTCATTACTTTGTGGTAAGAAAGTTATGTAAGAGCGAGATTGAATGTGCCCGCCGTCTCACACGCTTCTAAGAAATATCAACTCGCCAAACGTCGCTTCTAACCACGATAAACGCACAACCTCTCACTGATTGTACGCGGCTTTTGAAGTAAGATATACTCGCCTTCTGGTGGTAAAAAATTAATTTTTTAAAATGGTGGTCAACATATTATTTTTTTTATAAGGAATTCTGTTAATACATGCTAGACATATTATGTATGTATGTTAAATAGACATTTATTAGTCAAATAGGCATTTATAGGCACTGTAGAATTCACTTATAACACTCCTAATACCTCAAAATGTATAAGTAACTTGAAAGAAAGCGTTTTCATTTAAAGGAATGAAATAATATTTAGGCTAAAATCCGCAGCTTACTAATGAGTCACACCTAATTCTTTTTGTAGTATAGATATGAGTCGCAACAACCCACAAAATCCTTTATATTCACGTATCTGCCATGGGGCAGGAACCCAAACGTCAATGTTTAAGAGAAGAATTTACTAATGCATGTTTTCCTTTTTCAGGTATGAAGTGCTGAAATTTTTGTTGTCTAATCTAAGATGGTACATGGAAGAGTACAGGTTTGATGGTTTTAGGTAAGTATTTTAGGTACTTCTACAACGGTTTGTCTCAAATTTCGGCATGCAATGTATACAAAGGATCTAGTCGGATGGGATGGTAAAATCTGCCATCAAGAAGAAAATTGTTTCGATCAATGATTCAAATCCACAAATAGAAAGGTAAAATCTGCCCCCAGACGATATTATGTAAAATGTTTTGAACATAGATTCAGACACAAACCGTGAGACGGAACCCGTCGATTTTTATTATTAATAAGTCAATAAGAATATTTAATTTCCAGATATTTTGGATGCAGCCAATATTTTCTATTTTCAAAAGTGGGACTAGTAAAGGGGGTAGCAAAACAAGATATGCAAATCTGCCCCCCGGAATGAAACATTTCTATGGTGAAAATCGTAATTGAAGTGTAAAAAAATAAGTTTTTCCCCGGATTTAAATTAATTTTCCCAAAGTACTTCGTACAAATGGAAAAAGTGTTTTTGACTTCTTATAATATTTTAAATTTTTAACCGCATTACACCTATGAATGTTGATTTAAATTATCCTTGCGATTTTCTAAAGATAGAGTTGTTACGAGAATTTTTTCAGGCATTTATATCCGATTTTGATCGTTACAATCAACAAAAAAGGAAAAAATAAAAAAACACTATATTCTTTCCTTTTTTTTAGTATCTCATGTTCTGACACAGATCATGTAAAGGGCTAAGTACAAGATCTTTCCGCGTCCGCCTTGGCGACGTGTTATCCTCTAGTCACCAGTTAGAAAACGGTGTTCCCCAGGGATCGATTTTGAGCGTCACTCTGTTTGCCATTGCTATCAATAGTATTGCATCAGTTATCCGGGAGCCTGTGAAGGCTTCACTGTTCGTTGACGACTTTGCAATTTTTTGCTCCTCCAAGAGCGTGCAAGTTATTGAGAGGCAACTACAACTTGTGCTCAACAAACTGCAGGAATGGAGCGAAGAAACAGGATTCTACTTCTCTACCTCAAAAACCACTTGCATGCACTTTTGCAGAATCCATCATCTCCATAATCACCCCGTCCTTTTTCTTGGAGGACAGCAACTTCTATTCGTTGAATCCACAACCTTCCTTGGGCTCACATTCGACAAAAGCCTAACCTGGCGAAAACATCCGTAAACTACAGGGGCGATGTGTATCACCTATGAATCTCCTTTGCACTCTTACTGGTAGCTCTTGGGGCGCTGACCATGTTTGTCTTTTGCGTTTGTATAGAACTCTCATCCGCCCTATCTTGGATTACGGATGCATAGTGTATGGGTCAGCGTCTCCATCAATCCTCCGGCCATTAAATACCGTACACAATGCCGGCATAAAGATTAGTACGGGCGCCTACCGCATGCGCATCGAATGCCTCTTGGCCGAGGCTGGAGAACCATCTCTGAACCGAAGGCGGGATATTCTGATTGCCTCATATGGCGCGAAGTTATCCAATGTTGATACTCCCTTAGAAACTACACCGGCCCATAAAAGATCTTGGACTGTCTAACCTTCCTAAATCCTTAACTCCCTCCAGTACATTCTTATCGAAATTTGAGGCGATAAAATCTACGTATCCTGGCCATTACTTCATTTACACTGATGGCTCCTCTCAAAACGGCAAAGTCGGATGTGCCATCTACAGCAGTAGAGCCACGCGAGGTTTTCGATTATACTCTTCGTGCAGCGTCTATACTTCAGAGAAGTATGCGCTCTTGGAGACACTTATGTTTGCTGTATCGATGTCATTAAGGAAAGTAGTGATCTGCAGTAATTCCAAAAGCTCTCTTGAATTCATCTCCTTCTCGTCTTGTGGCCCGCTGTCAATGACCAATCAGCAGCAAATCTATCATCTATTGGTCCCCCACTATATTTTTGTCTTTGTTGGGTCCCTCGGCACGTGGGAATAAGAGGAAATAGCTGACCAGACAGCGAAATCCGCCACGAAGAAAAGAGAGTTGGACTAGACAGTCCCCACGGAAGACACTAAGCTCTTTATCAAACGCTCTATCCTCAGTGAATGACAAACAGAGTGGCAGAAGTCAGATTTTAAGCTCACGAGAATCAAGGATTCCATAAATCCTTGGTCTTCCTTATCTCGTGATGCTTGGCGCGAGATCATTTTAACACGTCTCCGGATCGGTCACTGCCATTTCTCCCACGGTTATCTCCACGGGGACCCACCCCCTATATGCGAATACTGCAAAATAGATCTTACCATTGAGCATGTTCTCTTACACTGTGTTAAGATAAGAGAGAGCCGTCGAAGGCATGACCTTGCTAGCTCCCTAGCGGATATTCTTAGAAATGACGAATCTTCTCTCTGCAAGCTTTTCGGCTTTTTGCGAGAGACTGGCTTGTACAGCCTTATCTGATAGAAGATGATAATGCCAATTATTGGCTTTTAGCCCGAGATTAAAAAAACTGGCATTTTTCTGCCAAACCTTTTCCTTTTCAGTTTTATTTTGCTTTCTATTTAAAGATTTTAATTTTTTTGTTAGCTTGGCACTGCAATATTGTGCACTGGTCTTAAAATAAATTGACACGGGCGCAAATGACCTTAGCCGTTGAAGCGCCCTAAAACTCAATCAATCAATTATCATCTACTTTCTTATAGCAAGATGCAGAAATGGCTGTCGGAACTATCAGAATCTATCGATATCAGAACCACAATCTCAATCCATTTACGATGATCCATCTTACGCAGTACAGATAAAAGAGATGTGGAAATAAAATTATTTAAAATGTCTTTTTCAGAGAACCGTTGCTAGATAAAAATATTTTCTTGTGCTTTTCAAACATTGAACTAATTAATGTTCTTTCTGAAACTCATATTCGTTTTTGTAGCGACGCGCATTTTTATACCGAAAGGAAATCACAGTTGTAGTTCACACTAAATTCGAAAACTGTTGTTTATTGAACATTTGCATCATTTCAAAGCATTTTCATGCGCCTGCCAAGTAGAGAAACAAGAGTTAGCATTGTTATTAAATAATCTGTGAAATCAAAGCAACGAAAGAATTCTGGTAAGGTGAATAAAGTATAAAAACTAATAATTTTTAGTTAAAACCATAATTCATTCAATTTTCAAATTACAATAGGTCATGCAGTAAAATATGTCTAAACCGGAACCTGTACGAGCACGAAAGCTGCCTTAACCGTAAAATTCTCCTGTCCGTGAAGTTAAACGGCCTTTTTCACAGCATAAAACGGAACCCCTCCAACGCGGAAACGGAACAGTTTTTCTTGCGCTGCAGGATTGATTGATTTTTTCGTGTTTCCGGGCACATCAACTGCTTTGATCATTAGTCCCGTTAGTGTAGTGCGTGTTTTCTTCTCGGAAGATGGCGGTGATCTTCCCCCGCTGGATGGCGAGATCTGGCGACGACCTACCGTCGGCGAGTGGGGTTTCCCCCTAACCAGGACTTTCCCACCAACGGGCCCCTCCCCAGCCGAGACAAGTTCTAAGCTCCCGACCGGTTTCCCGGAATATGTGGTAGTGTAGTGCATGTTAGTGTAAGAGTGTGTGTTAAGGGAGAGGATAGGACAAGAAAGAGGAAGGAAAGATCGCGCGCGATCTGTGGCCCGTTTGGTAGGGTACTGCTCCGGCATTCTCCTGGTGTTGATCGGAGAAACTACGGAAAACTACTGATCAGAGCAGCCGGCCACTAGAATTCTCCTTCAGACAGCGACTGAATTCGACCTAGCTGAAAAGCTAGTGTCGAAAATCCTGCCGCCGTCAAGACTCGAACCTAGGACCTCCCGGTCAGAGGCGCTGCAGTCACATCAGTTGATGCACTGAGCTACCGCTCCTGGTTTGCTCTGCAGGACACAAAAAAAACGTTCTTTTTCTTTATAAAACGGAATTCCTGTGAAGTTAATGCCCTATGACACGCGATTTAAGTCGTGGCAGCCGGATACTGAAGAAGAACGGCTTCAGCTGTCAGCGTAGAATTCGGCCTGGAGGTCGCTTGTCTTTCAAGGCATAGGCAGTAAGGGAATTCCCTCTCTCCTGACTCTCTGAGCGGGGAAAGGTGTTCAGACATGGCTTCTATTCACGCGTCTCTTTGCCCCGCGTTGAAAATCAGAACCCCAGATCCGCACCGCTGCTTGCCACCCGATAGTATCAGAATGTCATACTACTGGGTTGTAACGCATTGTGCGTTGAAAGAATCAGTAAGCATTCCGAATACAGCCAGTAAGGCGTATATTGTTCAAGTCAGAATCTGTCAATGAAGAGTGTTCGATATTCGTTTATTGGTGATTTCTTACATTAATATTATGTTAATGTATTTTGATAATTATAATAAAGTCATGTAATTACTACACTCAGAGCAGAAACGTCAATATCACAAATGTTATAAAATGGAAAACCTTGCATAAAATAGAAACCTCCCTAAACCGGAATTTTTTGTGTTCCGATCTATTCCTGTTTTAGTGTTATTCTTACACTTTTGTTTTTATTAATCTTCTTTTCTAATAAACATAAATGTCAAAAATTACGAAAATTAATAAAAGAAAAACGAATTTTAAGAAAAATAAGAAACGATTAAATCACTGTTTTATTTATATTGAGCTGTCGGCTGTAAATTATAAGATAAAAGATTGGAATTTTGGGAAAATGTAGAGAATTTACAGAGCTACAATTTGTATTTAGCCATATTTATGATCTGCGTCGGAACATAGGATATTCTTAAAAAACGAAGAATTTTTTTCTATTTTCCCTTTCTCTTTTGTTGATTGTAAGAGTTAAAATAGGACATAAATGCCTGAAAAAATCTTAAAAGATCTTTAGCATCATAGAAAAATGCAAGGATAATTTAAGTCAATATTCATTAGCGTAATGTGGTTAAAAAAATTTAATCTTGTATAAGAATTTAAAAACAATTTTTTTCATTTATACGAAGTACTCTGGGTAAATTGATTTAAATCTGGGGGAAAACGTGTTTTTTTACACTTCAACTACTATTTTCAACAAAAAATGTTTTTCCCTGCGGGCTGGTTTGCCTATCTTACTCCGCTACCCCTTTGTTCGTTCGTTACAATCAGCCGAATAAGTCATTTACGTTACACGGCGCATACAGCTACAATTTTCGTAAAACAATTTGCAAATCATAACATCTTTTAATGAAAGATGTGAAAACCGTTCCGAAAAGAAACGCTATTTGAAATCGTGAAACCCTGTTTTATTTATATGATATCACTAAATCTATTTGAGCCATGACACAAACGAGCCATTCCACATCAAATCGCACAAAAAAAACAACAAAATTTGATCTTCATATTTTTAATTATTTTGTAAAATTTTCTATTTATAATATGGATCAAATAAGTCAACACGTGTATTTTTATTTTTTCTAACTTTATTATTTTCCGTAATATTGCATATTGAAATTTCTTAACAATGACATACATCACTAACTTCAAAATATCACATATTTGAATATACTAATTATAGAAACTGTCTAAATTTCTTTTGAAACTTAAAAACATGTTTAATTTTTGGGATTTTGCAAAATTTTTAATTTTCTAAATTTTCAATTTTTTGAAAAAATTTCAATTTTCAAAATTGAATATTTTTGTAATTTTGATGATCTAATTTTTTTACAAAATATTTATAAACATACTAGAGTATTGTTGACAACTCCAGAAAAATCTAAGTGGGATCTCAGTCACTTTAAAAAGAATTAATTTTTTATGAAGCTGTGTATAGTAGATTGCTGCCGACGCGTTTCTTGCGTTACTGGCCGTCGGTTTCTATAGATCAAGCAGTAATTTAAGAATTTCTTGAGGTGGTGCAATTTCACGATTTATTTGGTTATATTAAATGATTAATTCGTGACTCACGCTTTTACTGTTATTTTGAAATTTTCTGATCCCTCACAACACTTCAAATATATGTACTCGCTTACCATAGAATTCCTGAACATTCGTCATAATGCACAGTTCTAATACCTTACCAAATTTACTTCTTAAGTCCCGACAAAATTCCATTTTCTTCAGCCAACATTGTAGCCAAAGAAAGACACTCGTGTTTTTTTCTGAAAATTGATTATTTCTGTAGTTAAGCCTATATTAAATTTTGGAATTCACACGTACTTCACAAAATATGATCAATTGTTGTTCCGAATGTACTTAATATAAAAATTCCTGGTTTGTTTCATTTAATACTTTGAATTGTATATTTTATTCTTCCGTAAATAATTTTTTTTAAAATAAATTTGTATCATGTATTCCGTTGCTGCGAATTGTTTAATTTTATTGTATGTCCAAGTTCAAAAATTGTCAAAATTTGAATTTTCAACGTCTTGTCATCTGTTGAGTGAAGGATTCGACAAGTTTCTTAATAATATCTTAATTGTATGATTTTTTAATTGACGTGGAAGGATCTTCAGTGTGAAAAAGTTTATCTGTGATAGCACTTTATACTTCCTGAAATTTCACAAGGGAATATCGTTTTTGATGCAATTTTCTTTTCATTTATTTATTTTACGTCAAATACAGTTAAAAACTATGTGTGACGTGCTATGGGGAGAAGTGAATTCTGTGCACGTTTTCATTATTCTGTGTTCTCCCTAAGCCTTATACTACTTGAATCTTGAATGCAGGAAAATATGAGCGTTTGCTTGACATGGGTTTCTCTTATTGCAATTAAACTCTGGTTTATCTTCTCTACATTCATTTTGCAGATACTTTACGAACTATATGAATAGCTTAAATTGTCATTTCCTTGATTTCCATTGTTTTCACTATATTCATTGGACGTTGCACTACTTACGTTAATGCCACGGCAGCCACTGATCTCGTCGCTCTCCTTTTTGGAAGCGAACTCCTCTTTTTCCGACATAAATCACATATTCGCCAATCTAATGATTCCTCTAAATCACGTTTCACTAGTAAATCGTGGTTTACGCGTCTTAGATGTTTTCTTTTCTTAAAATTGTGATCAGAAAGATTAAATGGATTGAAACATCTGTCGTATCTCATACGGTGATCGCCACTCATGTTGCACAATGTACAACACGATTCACAGAACAATCTCGAGCACTCTTCTCTTTATAAGATGCGTATTGCGACTGATGTTTAGAAAATGTTACTCATGACCCTGACAAGTGGTCTGGTGTATTTTACGAGCAAGGTCAGGAAGGCATCAAAGGGACTCAGCAGTAAAATTTGATCTGTTAACGCAAGGAAAAACGGTAGGAGAATTCGTTTCGCTGTCACCCAGGTATTCTGGGGGCAGAGTGAACATCTGGAATACTAATAACTTAAAAACCTAATGAGGCAGACGGCCATTCATTTTATAGTTCAGCACTTGGATCAGGAACTGACCGAACATATTTCGTTCGTGCTTGGGTATGCAGAGCGCGCCCTCATACTTACAATTGAGTTTTTGGGAACTGTATATATGGCGTGCCCACTTTTTTCTTATTATATTTTATAGAAAATTGAACAAGAAATACGCCTATGATTTTTTCAAATTTTTAGCTTATCGAGTTTATATAAAAATTTTCATTTTTTAAAAATTTTACATGTTTTAAGTTAAATCTTTATTTATTGAAAATTTGATTTACAGAGGAATAAAATACATATTTCAAAGTAAAAATTAAACAAACCAGGAATTTTTATATAAATACATTCAGAACAACAATTGATCATATTTTGTGAAGTACACGTAAATTCCAAAATTTAATATAGGTATAACTACGCAAATAATTCATTTTCAAGCAAATAAAAAAAACACGTGTCTCTTTTTTTGATGTCCAGATTGAAGGAAAAAATATTGTACATTTTAGAAAAAATCGTGTGAACTTTTGTGCGATTTGACGTGGAATGGCTCAAACATCGTGAGGATCTCGCAGGATCAAAATGTACAGATCTTGAAGGTAATGTAACTGCCCAGTCGCACAAGTGACTGGAAGTACATATTCCAATGATTAATGACCTTCTTTACTTTTTAATACAAATATAACAATTATAATAAATTTAGTATTGGGCACTATTATGCTTTGAATTTTTAAAATAAATATTTGTAATTTAAAAACATTTTCTGTGTAATACTATTTAAATTGTTCGAAATTTTAAATAAAATTTTAAAAATCAAACTACATTTGGAAAATATTTTCATAATAATTTAAAGTAAGTTTATAGCTGTTGGATATATGAAAATTATATGGAGAATTTAGTTTTAGATTATATGGAGAATTTTTAAAACAGTTTCATTCTTCGGAGAAAAGAAAAAAAAGTCGAAAACCTCATAGTTCTTTATGAAAATGCAGCGGTACGTAGTCAAAGTACTATTTTGAAATATACTGATTTCTAATATCAAATTATACATGTTTCAAACTTAAACATGGCTGATTAAATGGCAGCACTGGAACAGTGAAGAGGTGTTAAGACAAGAGCATTCAGGCGTTCGGAAAAACAACACTTTTTAACCATCCTACCTGGTAGACTTTTTGTAGGAACAATCATAGTATGAAACAAGCAGCTTTTGTTTTTTAATTTTGTAAATATTTCTAATATGCTTGAAAATAAGTATTTGTTGCTCTAATGGATTACTTTGGTTTTAAATTATTTTTTTTAGATTTGATGGTGTAACATCAATGCTGTACCACTCGAGGGGTATTGGAGAAGGTTTTTCAGGGAATTATGATGAATATTTTGGATTAAATGTAGACACTGAAGCATTGGTATATTTGATGTTGGCCAATCATATGCTTCATGAACTCTACCCTGATGTCATAACTGTTGCTGAGGTATGATTTTAATCTGCAAGAATTACTAGCTGAAAGATTGTAGATCAAGATATTTGTACCATAACTTTATAACAAAGCAGTGGCTGTCCCAACAAACTGGGATTTGCAACTCCATTGAAAGATGGAATGTAATATCCAAGATTCACTAAACTAATATATAATAAAATGTGAGCAAGATGTGTAAATTAATTAAAACTAAGTTTATTAAAAGTATGTATTCAAGTATTACG